>BMAU01020499.1:0-144177 GCA_019973935.1 Trichonephila clavipes
TTTTACTATCAACTTTTAACGTCATTACACAATTTGTATAATATAAAAGTTTGGCACGAGATTTAAATACTCGTATTTACTTAGTTTGAAAATTTTAAAAATTAAGATCAATCTGATCAAATTATTTAACTTACTTGTTTATCTACATATGTAAATCTCGCAACAAGCTTTTATATCATATAAACTGTGTAATGACGTTATAAGTTGACGTTGTACAAATTTTGAAACAATTGATTAAAAATTTCAGTTTTTAAATTTTTTGTTTTTTGCGTTTTTCGTCTATTAGTTTTGTTACGAGAATTTTTTTCCAAAAAATTATTCTTAGATTTTTTTGTTTATCAATTACCATTGTTTTCTATCGATCTGTGAAATTTTAAGCCATTAACTTTTAAATTAAGCATTCAAAAAATAAAATAATAATAATAAAAATCGCGATTTTACGCAAAGCCAAGAGTTTGGAGACGAAAACCAGTTTATCGCCAAAATGGCAATCAACATCTGCTTCATCACGTCCACTTCACATTTTCTCAGGGTTACACTAAAAAAACTGGAGACAAATGAAATTCTCCGATTTTGGCGAGGGAAAAAATGCAAATGAAATATTTATTTTTGTTTCAATAATGACATCTACTTAGCAACATTACTAACTACTAACTACTTACTATTACAAATTTACTACTATTGCAAAAAAGAGTAAATTTAATGCACGAAGAAGAGTTCTATGAATTAGTGAGAATGTCAAACGAAAAACACACACAAATGACTTTTACTTAATGTTATTTCGCATGTTTTATCATCATATCGAACTCAATTTCAAATATTTTTTACCAGCCCTGCCGGATGCGGTAAAACGTTCGTCATTAAACTTTCGATTGAAATTTATAATCGCTATACGAACAATGATGGATACTGTCATGCATATATAACTTGTGCTTCAATTGGTAAAGCAGTAGTAGAGCTATTTCAGCAACGATTGTTCATACAGCTTTAAAAATTTCTTTATCAAAATTATTTTCATTACATTCTGAAACTGATCAACAATGCAGAACTCTTTTCAAATTCATAAAAGCCATAATCAATGATGAGATAAGCATGATCAGTGCTCAATTATTATTGAAGTTTGATTCTAGCTTAAAAAAATAATTGGAAATTTTCAGTCAAATTTTGGTGGATATTTTAATATGAGATTTCCGTCAGTCACCACTAATTCGTTCTACGCCCATCTTTAAGCACCCGAAACAGACCATCGTTGGACCGATTTTACAGCGAAATCTAAAATTTTATGAACTAAATGAAGTCATGCGTCAAGCGAATTAACTATTTTCTTCTATACTTACAAAAATTGGAAACGGCGAACAACTTCATGAAATATAAATAATTCTGATTAAGTCTTGTCTTTGTACAATGGAAGAAGCTGAATTAAGGTGTCTTCTAGATATACGATTATTCAACACTGAAAATTCCGTCAATGAGTATAATAAAAGATATTGAAAGCATATGTGAATACAATAGCTTTAACTGTGCAAAAAATGTATATGTATTGGTTGTACTTCAAAAGAACAAGAAACTTTTTCGTACATCAAAAATTACATAAGATGTCATTAATTGATACAAATGGATCATAAAGTTTACGTGAATAATATTTATTACATAATTACCACAAATATTAATGTGACAGATAGATTGACAAATGGTGCAGTTAGAAAGCTAGTTCATGTAGAAACAAATGATGAAGGATTAGTTAAGATAATATGGCTCGAATTTCCAGTTTCACCTCAAATAGGGGAAATATTAAGACGCAAATAGACAATTTCGCCTTACCTCTACAAAATAACAGAATAATATTGACGACAAAATCAAATACTACGATTGATGCAGTGTTTTGGAAATTCTTAAATGATATTGAGTACAAAACCTACATTTCTAATTTTAGTTACCACAAGCCTTTGATAACAAAGGTATGTAATGGACATAATGTAAATAGACTAATAATAACGATACTTTTCTATAAATGTATACTATAAATTTTTTTTAGTATTATGTATTGAAAATGAAAATTTTGTTTATACTTATACCTTTTCCATCGTAAATTATTTTTTTAAAAAAACAGTTTGAAATAATAAAGATAATAATAAAAATTTGTTAATTCTGTATATAAGGTTACTTTAAAATAAAACTTAATTTATACAACTCAATACATGTAAGCCGAAGTAGTTAACTTCTACCACGTGTTCACACTGATACACGCATAATTTTTTTTTTAAATGACTGATTCTAAAAGAGAAAATCATGAATTTTTGTAGTGTAGAGTAACAATTCATTAACATGAAAAGAAATTCATACGGGATAATTTGTAAATGATTTTCATGAAAACGTGTCGATTTTTTGACTCATTTCTTAAAAAACCGTAAGAAACAGTAATTATTTTGTAAAAACGTTATACTGTACCATGGTGTAGTAAATAATCTCTCCTATTTTGTAATTATTTTTTGTCTGAGTTTCATAGAAAAAATTGGATCGCTGTTTTAAAACGCGAAACTCAAAAAAAAAATTTCTCATCGTCGTTCTTCAATTTGAATCACACAGCACAGCGGGAAAAAAACAGTCCAAAGGGGGTTAAGCCAATTACACGTTTTACGGTTTTTAATTAATGTATTTTTAACTAATTCCAATATCGGGATATAAATGGTCAAAATATGCATTGGCATCCAAACTAAACGTGTATACCCAATTTCAGCTCACTCGGTTGAAGATATCTTCAAAATTAAGTTGCAAGATTCCACCCGAGCAAACTACAATGTAAGTTAAATAAAAGCTTGCAAAATAGCGCAATTCCTGTGGCTTCATTTCGAACTAAAACGTGATTCTGAAACGCAAGTACCTGGCCAAGTATGTAGTAATTTCTTTTTGTTCTCATTTGTTTCTCCAGCACAAATCTCGCCTAGCAGGCATTATTGGCAACAACACGCAATATACACATAAACAAATGGTCATAAATGCTAGTTTTCATTGATTTTTCATCCCTTTTTGACGTATTATGAAAAAGGAATTTCTGATAAGAAAAATAGCGCTAATTGTTTTGAAAATGTAGCGATAAAAGGATACATGCAGAAATATTTCTTTTAGCCTCGGCTGTATCATTTTTGGCGACTTTATCCCCTGCGCCCGCGAAACGGTAAAGTATCTTGCTCCTTAGCATATATATACAAATTCATTTTATATATTAAAAACAACACCAAATATATCATCATACATATATATTGCATCACCTTAGCAGCATAGACTTCGAAACAAATGTTGTTTTAAGAAAGATTTAAAAAACAAAATTGATGAGTCAACTGAGGCTCTTTAAACGGGAATAGTTACATATAACGTGATAAAACTTTTAAAAAGTTAATAAGAGGATATAAAGGGTGTTTTTTTAGAGGTGCAGAACTTGAAATTGCATTAAAACAACGATGTATTATTCGATTGCCATGAATTTTTCTTTTTATTCGAAAGATACTCTTGTGGCATTACATTTCAAATAGGATTTCAGGCATATGACTGCCCCGGCTGGTTCGGATGTAGTCCAATCTGGACGTCCAATTTTCGATTACTTTTTCCAACATTTGTGGCCGTATATCGGCAATAACACGGCGGATGTTGTCTTCCAAATGGTCAAGCGTTTGTGGCTTATCCGCATAGACCAATGATTTTACATAGTCCCACAAAAAATAGTCTAGCGGTGTTAAATCACAAGATCTTGGAGGCCAATTCACAGGTCCAAAACGTGAAATTAGGCGGTCACCAAACGTGTCTTTTAATAAATCGAATGTGGCACGAGATGTGTGACATGTTGCGCCGTCTTGTTGGAACCACAGCTCCTGGACATCATGATTGTTCAATTAAGGCCAGTCGGAAAGGTAAAATTTGATTTTTTTGACAATTTGAGATTTTTACATTTCACATAGTACAGATTTTAACCTTTCTAAAAATACCTTACTTTAACCTCTAGGGTAAGTAGAAGCTCTAAAAACCTATTTTTAAATAATCGTTGAAACTGGGCCACGCCCATTTGACAAGCGAAAAAGTAAACAAAGTTTTTTGTTTTGGCTTAAAAGTTGAGCGTCTGGTATAAATCAAAACATTTATCTTTTATTGTATAAATTGAGCCTTTTATTATTTTATTTCCTAACCCATTTGAAACTTCACTGTATTTTTAACGGACAAATCAATGTTTGTTTACACTTTCAAAACTGCGTTGTAATTTTTGAACTCGCAAGTATTCTTTAACATTATTAAGCTTAAACTTTAAAAAAATTGCTATAATATATCGACTTTACCATGCCTAGAGCATCAACTAAAGTATTTAAGAAACGAAGAGGAGTTTTTAATAAAGGAAGATGTAATAAAAGTAATGATGGTTGTGGTGAAAGCAATTCTACTGTTCCAAAGAACTCTGCTGATGAAAAGAATTGTGCTGATGGTGCAAAGCTTTGTACTAATGAAACTGAACCATCTGCCAGTGAGAGAAAAATTGTAAACATGGATATTTCATATTCGGATGAGGCTTTTTCTGGTTTCAGAAATGTTATTGTGACATTAACCTTTTTTAGCTTGTGTGTTTTTGAAGCTGTAAAATGTATAAAGTGTGAAAAAACAGGACTCAGGTTGCACCTTAGTGAAAGTAACTGTGGTGAAGCTGTGAAGTTTCACTTAAAATGTCCTTCTTGTAAATATAACTATACTTTTTTTAACTCCAAGAAATGAGATAGTTGTGAGAATTATGAACTGAATACCCGGCTAGTGTATGCTATGCGATGCATAGGTAAAGGTGCTGAGTCTGCTAGGATGTTTTGCGGTATCATGAATCTTCCCCCACCACCCACAAAATTCTCAAAGTACAACCACATTTTACTGCAGGCAACAAGAGAAACTTGTGAACACAGTATGGCAGAAGCTGTTCGTGAAGCATTTGATGAAAATGATGGAAAAAGGGACCTTGCTGTTGCTGTTGATGGTAGCTGGCAGAAGCGTGGTTTTTCCTCGAAGAATGGCTTGGTGACAGTCACAAGTGTTGATACCGGCAAAGTTATAGATGTCGAAGTTTTTTCAAAACATTGTATTTGTCCGAACAAAACCAAGCATCTTCAAAATTGTAAGAGAAATTTTGAAGGCTACAGCGGTAAGATGGAAGTAGCTGGAGCTCTATCCATTTTTCAGCGTTCCCAGTCTCTCTACAATGTTCGGTACACAAAATATTTAGGAGATGGAGACTCCAAGGCTTTTACTTCTATTGTCGAGAACAAAGTATATGGTGACCATTGCTCTGTCGAGAAATTAGAATGCATAGGTCATGTTATGAAAAGAATGGGGACACGTCTTCGACGCTTGAAAACTAAGATGAGAGGTCAAAAACTTTCTGACGGAAAGCCTTTATGCGGAAGAAATAGATTGACAGAGGCAGAAATCGACCGTCTGCAAGCATATTATGGTCTAGCTATCCGCAGAAATTTGTCTAGCGTGAAGGACATGCAACAAGCCATATGGGCAATATTTTTACACAAGCTATCAACCGATGAAAAACCTCAGCATGGATTTTGTCCCTCTGATACAGATACGTGGTGCAAATTTAAAAAAGCAGAAGTGCTTGGGGAGACTTATCATCACAAAAATAGTTTACCTGTGGATGTTGTGGAGGCCATGCGACCTGTTTTTAGTTATTAAGCTAATCCAGAATTGCTAAAAAAGTGTTTACATGGAGGTACGCAAAATCCTAACGAAAGTGTAAATAATGTAATATGGTCTCGTGTACCGAAGAAAACATTTGTACAATTAGAAGTTTTGTCACTGGGTACATATAATGCAGTTTCCTCAATTAATATGGGGAATGTATCAAAACTAGAAATTTTGAGAAAAATGTGTATTGAGCTTGGTGATTACACGGTACAGGCGATGGAGTGCCTCGACAAACAGAGGCTGTTACGAGCAAAATAATCTTGTTTACAAAAAACAAAGGAAGTTAGGAAGGAAAAAAGACTTAAAAAGAAGAAAGAAGATGATGAGCTACTAAAAAATGCTGATGATTTAGAATATGGAGCTGGAATGTTTTAATTAAAAAGTAATTATACGTTAAAATCAATTTTTCTCAAAATGTCAATTTTTGATGTTCGATGTTCCTTTTCTTAGAAACTACTGTTCACAGATATGTAAATTTTTATGATATATTTATAATGATGGCTAATATATACTGAAATGAGCGTTTTGTAAAAAACCCCAAAATTTATTTTTTACAAATTTTTTTATGTGAAAAACGGGTTAACGTAAACTATGTTTGATAAAATATTTTATAAATTATGAAAAAATTCAAAATTAGCTAAAAGCTCATTTGAGTATAATGAGAAATGTGTATTTTAATTATATGAAAAATTTCAAGCATGTACATATAACAGATTCTGAGAAAATGTACCTCGAAAACAGCCAATTTAACATTGTCGGTATAGAGGTTTCCGACTGCCCTTAAGGAATGAAAAAGTTAGTAAACATGGCTCGTTACCGATCACCATTGACTGTAACGTTGTGGCCTTCATCGTTTTTGAAGAAGTACGGACCAATTATTCCACCATCCAATAAAGCGCACCAAACAGTCAGTTTTTCTGGATGTAACGGTGTTTTGACATAAACTTGGGGATTAGCTTCACTCCAAATGCGGCAGTTTTGTTTGTTGACGTAGCCATTCAACCAGAAGTGCGCTTCATCGCTAAACAAAATTTGCTTATGAAAATCGGGAACAACGGCAATCTCGTTTTGGGCCCATTCGACGAATCTACGCCTTGCTTGATGATCGTTTGTCTTAAATTCTTGCACGAGTTGGATTTTGTAAGCACGCAAACCAAGTCGAGCGTTGCGAGTTAGCAAGTGAGATGATGGAAGGCTATTGAGCCAGCGACTTTAAACACATTTTTAGAAGAGTGAAGATTAGATTCGTCAAGACGTCGTGCTTCTAGACGTACCAGAAAGCTAATATAAGCCGGTGGTAAATATAATTTACGTACGCTTAAAATAGTATAAATATACATATACATAATATATATATACATATATATATATATATATATATATATATATATATATATATATATATATATATATATATATATATATATATATATATACACTGCTGGACAAATGCTAAGGACGGATAACACTATCATCCATAGCAACCACAAAATGAAAGGAAGCAAAATGTGGAAAATTAGAATAAGTGCGGGGTATTAGTAGGAAGAAGTATGAGTATGCAAATTTTTTTCCACGTCTGTTCATCACGTGATAGCGTTCATAAGAGCTTTAAAGGTTTTGACGCGTGTGGACAGTTGTTGTTTCAAGTCAAAGTTTTACAGGAAAGATTTAATAGACGAACTTAAAATTTTTGGCATGTCTTTCCTACATCACATAGATGATTTTATGCGTGGCCGAATTATTGTAAAGATCGAAGAAGGGCGAAAAATAACAGATGTTGCCAGGGAGTTCAACATCGCTCACAGCGTTGTTTCACGGCTGTGGAAGTCATTTAAAACTACTGGAATGTGTAGTAGACGGCACGGGGGAGGTCGTGTTAGAAGTACGACGCCTGCGGAAGACAGATATATCGTCCTATCAGCAAAAAGGAACAGGCGCACCACAGCTCAGCAGGTGGCAAATCAGTTTCTTGCTGCCTCAGGGAAGCAGATCTCCCGAAAAACTGTTGCCAGACGTTTGAGGGGAGGACTATACGCACGCAGACCTGTTGTGTGTGTCCCATTGACCAGATAGCACCGTACTTCCCGTTTGCAATGGTGTCGTGAGCATCACAATTGGACTGAACAGGACTGGGCATGCGTACTATTCTCAGATGAGAGTAGGTTCAGTCTGTCATCGGATTGTAGACGCCAACTGGATCTGGCGCGAGAGTGGTACTGCTTATCGTCCAGAAAATATCCAGGAAAATTTCTATTTTTGGTTTTATAGTGTTGGATTGGGACCTTTCTTACGGGGCTTTGAGGTTTATCCGATATCCTAGACATGCAGTATCATGGGGTAGTCAGGCATCATGATCA
Source organism: Trichonephila clavipes (assembly GCA_019973935.1). Taxonomy (NCBI): domain Eukaryota; kingdom Metazoa; phylum Arthropoda; class Arachnida; order Araneae; family Nephilidae; genus Trichonephila; species Trichonephila clavipes. The sequence goes on from BMAU01020499.1 coordinate 8,079, forward strand.
ATGGCCGCACGCGCCTACATGTGGTTGCGAATGGGACTATGATGGGCCAACGATACATTGATGAAGTTCTACTTCCTCATGTTCGTCTTTTTCCGTGGTGCTGTCGGTGATAAATTTGTTTTTATGGACGACAACGCAACATGTCATAGAACACTCGCTGTTCAGGGTTGTCTAGACAGCGAGGGTATTCAACGTCTCGTATGGCCAGCGCGTTCTCCAGATCTAAACCCCATTGAAATGTGTGGGGGGATGCCTTGGGAGGCAAGTTGCTGGTCGAAACTATCCTCCGACAAACAAGAACACCCTCATCCGTGCACTCACAGAGGAATAGGATAAATTGCCTCAACAGCTGCTGGATAATGTTGTGCAAAGTATGGTACGACGTGTGGAATGTTGCATCACACTCCACGGTGGACATATCCCGTACTGATACCTTTCTTTAAGGTGTCTGCTGACTTTTAGATGCATTGTTCCATTTCTCCGTACGCGGATCAAATGAACATTTTTTTCCTTTCAGATGTTTCACAGCTTTTGTACTTTCCAGAACAATAAATATTTCTTTATTCTAATGTCTGAACAGTGTGGCAATTATATTTTATTCTACTAGGCCTCATGTCTCGCTTAATGTTATGCTACATAGCAATTTGTGATCCGTCCTTAGCAATTGTCCAGCAGTGTATATATATATATATATATATATATATATATATATATATATATATATAATGCATGGTAGTTTTGAAATCATGGTGCAGACTTTAAGGATACATACTTGACATTATTTCTATTATTTATTGTATAGGAATGCATGGGCACAAGTGACGCGGTGAGGCACAGGCACAAAAAAAATAAAAGGAAAGGCAGTGTTAATTTAAAGCGTCATTGACCAGTTTAATGCTTACAATAACTCTACAAAACTATATCCACCAGTAGCTATACATACTTGACAGCGTCGGTAAAGCGATTGGCATGCACGTTCAAAGATGACAGATATTTCACGCACACGTGTAGTATCTTCGGATATTCGAGCAATGAGATCCTCATCTGAGTCAAGTGGAGTCACAGAAATAAGATTGTTCATATGTCTTCACAAAAAGTAGTTGAGACGCTATAAATCGAAGAATTGGGGTGAACAAGAGACTAACATAAAATAAATGATATAATATAAACATAAAAAGTATGATTTTTTTTAATTTAAGAAATTCTTTTTGAAGAAATTTTAATTCCTCACATTTAAACATCTTTACCCAGTTATGAAATTCGAAATTTTATCTGAGTTTTACAAATAGAACAAAAAGTACAATTAGTTTAATGTTTGTTTTGAATTCAATGAAAAACACGTGTTTGTTTTTATCATGTGACTTCATGAATTGAGCCCATTGCGGAAGGTGATTTCTCCTACTGAGGTGCATCGTGGTGAATGACGCCTAGACATCTACTGCTCCCTATCGGCAACGCAACCAACTGATTATACCAGAAGTCACCAAAGTGGTGGTATACGAGAAAATTTCGCTGGTCCACAGAAAAAGATGGAATGTACTTACTCATCGCTTTTAGTTATGTTTTAAAATCATACTTTTTTAATAAATATATTGAACACTTAAAAAAACCCATTAGTGGCCCGCAGTATTTAAATTATGAATTTACTGGTCCATGAGGGCAAACTGTTTGGCGAACGGTGGATTACACAACTTATTTCTTCTTTTTATTCCCCCTGTTTGCGCTTCATCGCGTCACTTGCGCCCAGACATTTCTGTACATTAAATGATTGTTATGATGTCCTTTATCTACTTTTAAAGTTTGTACCATGGAATAGGGACCACCCGGTTTAAAACCAGAGGAATTAATTTGTGGTTAAAGTTTCTTCTGTTTTATCTTAGAAGAATTCCCCTAAATTACGTGTAATCTGTCTAGGTAATTGTTACTTACGATCACCATTGTAAAACTGATTTTAAATCTCACTCCCTTAGATTAAATGAAAATAGACGTTTTAAATTAAACTTCTGAAAACTTTATAGATGAACTAAAGGCTGTTTTGTGTTCTAATGTTTCTTTATGGTGTCATAGCAACGAATTGAAAAAAATCAAATTAAAATACTATAAATGCTGTATTTAAAAGCACAGAACTAGTTTCTTTCTTTATGCTATCCAAATCGGATTTTAGGGTCTTTGTTATTCTCTAACAAAGACTTGAATTTACGATAGAACAAATTTGTGTGGCTTTAAAGTATTACTGAATTCATTCTAATTTAGTGTGTTTAATTTTTTCAAAGATAAATTTAAAAATATCGCTATTTGACTTCCGTTGATTCTGGATTCGCCCATTTGAGTTGTTGTATTAGTATTTTTTTTTCTTAAAGAAATTCATTTTAAGTACAATACAAGTAATGGGCACAGTTCTCGAAACTTTGAAAATTAATATATTGTTAAGCCTTTTTGAATAACATGATATTATTTTATTGTGATTAAAAAGCATTTCTTATTAACAAAAAAAAATGTTTATTACAAAAAGTAACCCGATTTTATTGAATACTGACAAAAATATCAGGGTATTACGTCAAGTTAAAAAAGTAAGTAAATATGCATCGCCGAAGAATCATCCAACTGAAGTACGAGATAAGTTCAGAGAACGGAATTCTCCTGATTATTCTGTGTTGAATGAGTATTTATTATTATTTGGACTCCTCCGTTTGATTGGGATTAATGTGTCAGAACACGCCGGGAACATAAAGAATAACAATTCACAAGATTATAAAACAAGAAATATCAGGAAAAGAATAGTTCATTGCTTCGAAAAATGTTGGAAATATTTCATTTTCTGTATTATGTACTCCAGGAATTTAGTTGCACTATTGCAATTAATGTTCATAAACGACACCAAAATTGATGTAATGCGTGTTTTCCACTCGTTTTTGTTCAGTGTAATTTACACATCAATTTACAAGAAGAGACGAGCATAGAGCCCTATTACGGATTTCAAAAGACATTGGTTGCATTTATAGACAATTATCAAACTCTGACCTCAGATCAAAGAAAATTCTTTCTACAGGAATTTTAGTTTTTGTAGTAATTATTCTAATAATTCGACTCATACTATTCTTTAGCATATCAAAAAGCCGCAAGCAATTTCAGAACATGCTTTACAAGTTGTTTTTTGAAACAGATGTCTATTCTTTAGGGTATTTTAATTTAGTATCACTCATTCTATTCGTTCAATATTTCTCTTACATCATAGCAATCATTGCTTTATCCGTCTTCGTTACTTATTATTGTCTCACTTGCAGCTTTATTCGAGATGTGTTTAAGCGTTTACTCATTGAAATGCATGGATTGGATTCATTTACAGAACTGAAAAAGGTATTTTATACCTATGAAGACATCATGGACAAACTTAAAAATATGGATTCAGAATTTTCTTTTTCGGCTTTTATTGCTGTTATCGTCAGCACATCTGGCTTGTTTTGGTATGGCTACAAAATAACATTTCATAAAAATGATATTAGTGGATATCTGATTCCCTTACTTTCTGGAACTTCTTACTTAGTTCTTATTTTGCAGTTAATAACTTCAGGTTCTACTTCGAACGAGCTGGGAAAAGAAGTCAAAATCCAAATGCAAAGTTTGCCAATCGAAAGTGTGGAAAATCAGCCCAAAATGAATTTCAGAAAGAAGGCATTGTTACCAGATAATAACCTTACTTTATGGAAGATTTATGTGATGGACAGATCTCTTGTAGTCAGCACCTTTGGTACAGTTTTAACGTACGGAATAATGATTGGAACCTTAGGAAAATATTATTAAGCATGAAAGCGGCTAAGAGAAACAATTTTTAAAAACCATGTTTGACTTTAAAAGTACTTTTAACTAAAAAACAAAAAACTAGCATTATTTCCATGTTTTTAATTACATCATATCCTTGTGAAATTATAGCCGTATTTCGTATTTTTTTTAATTAAAAAAGTATAACGGCGTATCTTGTCAAAAAGAAAAATCTAGTACGACATTGACGATGAATGGAATAGTTTGCTGTCCTAACCTCTCATTTTGGTTTTTACTGAAGAGTTCTGCTTCAAAAACAATGATTAATTTTAACGATAGTTTTTAAGAATGCTCCTGATACAATGTGAAGACAAAAGAATAAGCGAATAAAAAGGGATTCTATGTTGTTGCATTTTGTTATTTCTCTGCAAAATCTCATTATATTGCTTTCATTTGTTCATTTTATTTTAATTACGTTCTTCGATATGTTTTCAATTTTTTTTGTATTTTTCGTATTTTACTATCACCTTGCGTGTATAATCTATATTAACTTTCTTTTAAATAAGTATTATTAAAAAGGTATGTAAAACTATAGAAAAAGTAAGTGCATATTTTAAAAATAAATGTTATGTAATTATGTTAAATATAAACTGTAATCTTCCGAAAAACAAATTACAGATTTTTCTTTCTTTTCCCAGAGAAAAAAAAAACATCATACAGTTGCTTCAAAGAAGCTTCTTTTTTTTAATTCGATTCTTTTCAAACATCAGGAAGAAGTAAGGGTAAAATATAACTTCTAGTAAATTCATGATTAATTTTTCTCTTTTTTTAAAATTATGTTCCAAACAACAGGAAAGATTGAAATATTTTGGCCCTTGAGATATAGTTGAAAGAGTATTTTCATAAAGTAGGAATAATTTTTTAACAATAACACTTTACACCTTTCAGAGGAATGAAATCACTTTGCACACACATACAAGGATTAATACAAACATGTAACATTTTAATAAGAAACATAACAAAACAAAAAGAAATAAAATTAAATAAAATAAATGTTGATCTGGAAGATGACCCCTGTAACAGTTCTCTTACATTCCAGTACCTGCCATAAAGACTTTTTCGCTGATCGCAGGACATACTCCACGATGTTGAGCGTCCATAACTTGATAACTTTTACGGAGGTCACAGTTTGGTAAAGGAAGGATTCCAAATTGGTTCAAACGACCAGTAAGATAGTCAACACTGGCTTATAACGCCTGATGGCAACAAATGCGTACAATGTTCGAAACTCTAGTATAATTTCAAGAGTTTTTCTCCAAGTCTTATCTTTAATTACTTCAAAGAGCTTATTTTGATAGTCCTTATCCGAATATTTCTAAGTACTGTCGTTTTGACGTATAATGAATCTCCCTCTGTGAAATAGCTATATATCTGTTCCATTTAAGAGTTCCTTTTCCACATTAGAATACTATTATTTTTTTCAAGGTTAACAGCAACCCCAGATTTAAATATGACAGTCTATATAGTCAGAAAATCTAACTGCTTGAATTGGTAAGAATGAGTGAGAAAAAATAACATCTTAAAAATCTTCCACTCTTGTCTAAAGTAATTGCGTGTGTCTAGAGTAATATCCTCCACATTACCTTCAAAAATAGTCGTACAGGTATTTGCCCTAAGGAGAAAAAAAGCTAACAGACCAGAGAAAATGCGGTCGCCAGCATTGCTATCCCGATCTAAAGAGTGTTTTTTTTCCAGATATAGAAGCTTAAGCTGGCATTACTTTCCAAGATGGCGACAGATTTAAAAGCGGTCAAGTGATTTATTCTCAGTTTGGTTTGGCAATTCATCATAAATAGACTCACGCCTGAACAACGCTTTCAAATTGTGCAATTTTATTTCGAAAATAGTGGTTCTGTGCGGAATATGTATCGCGCACTACGTCCATTTTATCGTTGACAAAATCGTTCATCAGAGCAGTTAATTCGATTAACCATGGAACGCTTTCGCACAACGTTTACTCTAATTGATAACTCGCATCCAAAGAGACGCCGTACGGTGCGTACAGAAGAAGCTATTGCTACTGTAGAGCGTAGCATTGAGGAAGACCCGAATGAGTCCATCCGCAATCAAGCACAGGAATTGGATCTGTGCCCATCCACTTTATGGAAGATTTTGCGGAAGGATCTTGGTTTGCGTGCTTACAAAATCCAACTCGTGCAAGAATTGAAGCCAAACGACCATCCAGCAAGGCGTAGATTCGTCGAATGGGCCCAAAACGAGATTACCGTTGTTCCCGATTTTCATAAGCGAATTTTGTTTAGCGATGAAGCGCACTTCAGTTTGAATGGCTACGTCAACAAGCAAAACTGCCGCATTTGCAGTGAAGTTAATCCACAAGTGTATGTCGAAACACCGTTACATCCAGAAACACTGACTGTTTGGTGCGCTTTATGGGCTGGTGGAATCATTGGTCCGTTCTTCTTCAAAAACGATGAAGGCCACAACGTTACAGTCAATGGTAATCGGTATAGAGCCATGATTACTAACTTTTTCATTCCTTAATTGAACAATCATGATGTCCAGGAGCTGTGGTTCCAACAAGACGGCGCAACATGTCCACAGCTCGTGTGCCACAATCGATTTATTGAAAGACACGTTTGGTGACCGCCTAATTTCAACTTTTGGACCTATGAATTGGCCTCCAAGATCTTGTGATTTAACACCGCTAGACTATTTTCTGTGGGGCTATGTAAAGTCATTGGTCTATGCGGATAAGCCACAAACGCTTGACCATTTGGAACACAACATTCGCCGTGTTATTGCCGATATACGGCCACAAATGTTGGAAAAAAGTCATCGAAAATTGGACGTCCTGCTTGGACTACATCCGTGCCAGCAGTGGCAGTGATATGCCTTAAATCATATTTAAAATGTAACGCCACAAGATTGTCTTTCGAATAAAAAAAAATTCATGTCAATCGAATAATACATCATTGTTTTATTGTAATTTAAAGTTCTATACATCTAAAAAAACTCATTTTAAATGTGAGCCTTCAGTATAGACGTGGGTGTCACACATTCACGTCTCTTCACCATGGTTCAGAATTACGTAATCCGTCACCAAAAGCCCTCGTGTAGGTGAACAGTGCGACGTTAATATTCAGTCAATCAATCAATCAGTATAGACATGAAACCATTTTGGCAGAGAATATCTGAAAACTATAATTATCCAATGAGAGGGCTTTTAAAATCAGGAAATTCTTTAGAAAACTGTTTTTCTCACACTATTTGAGTAAGATCTATTCCTACTTTTACAATGAAAATTAATGTTTAAAGTGAATATGAAATAATTTTCAGTATTTCCAGGATATCAATTTCATTGTTACACTTATTGAGCAAAGCCTTGTTGAGATTTCAATCTTTAATCCCATAATTTCTTCACAAATTATTTGTTAGGAACCGTAATAGCTTCTCACAAAAACATAAAGCTTTTTGCCTGGTAATTTTTTCAAAGAGAGCATTCATTACAAGTTGTAATCGCTCCAACAATTAATCTTAATGTTTGATTCGTAGCAGTCTCCAACTGTATCACTAGAATATTACTATGTGTTTTAAGTGCTTAATTGAAAAAATTCATAATAGGATTTATAAACATATTAAAAGTGGAATTAAGAGTTTCTATCCCATAATTTATTTAGTTCCTGTTAGTCTTTTCATAACTGCAGGTTAATAACTGTAATTTTTCATAAAAAAACACTCACACAAATATTTTGTGTTGTAGAGCTCAAGTAAAAGGCAGGTATAGAATCTCAATGTATATTAAATATGCTAAAGTAATATTTAAAGTAATATTTTACAGAAAATTAGTTTCTTTACGATTTAACATAAATGTTTAATAGCATGTTCAACTTTCGTTGTCTGAGTTAAGCTGCAACGGGCCATATCCGTATTTTTCAATAATCGTCTACATAATTTCTTTTTACCTGTTGTATGATTATAAAACCGCTTTCCATGGAATGTGTGCGGTTATGCAAATGTGAGTTGCTTTTTAAAGTCAAGCGAAAAGAGAGAAGGATTCGCGCGCGCGTGATGGTCATCAGGCTGACAAAAACGGTAGAGAGTTACAACAATTGAAGTCATTGGAGTTTCAGTAAGGAGAGCTGAGATCTCTACGGAAAAAGATCGTCAGTGCTGCAGAATTAGTAATCACAGTTAAGTACTTTAAGAATTATTATGAATATTTAGGTTAGTAATTGAGGTAACTACTCACTTCGTGAAAACAATATTTTGGTGGTAATTTTAAAGTTAAATAAAGGAGATGATTTTACTAAAATGTGTTTCTTCTGTGCATCCAAATACACAAGCGACTAAAGGGTCACAACAAAGCTACCAGCATTTCCAACGTAATACACGAAAATGATGCTGGTTACGTGATGCTTACATATAGGAGCTGCTGTAGCAGATCCATGGTCATTCAGGGTGCACCAAAATGAGCTTGCTACTGATAAGAGGCTGGACGGCCCCCGTTTTTTTGGTAATTTCTATATTTGCCCCTTTGACCGGATGTTGTTGCATTCTTTCGAAAAAGGACTGTGGCACCTTTCGGGTCAGTGAACCCATACATTTTATAACATGTAACTATGCGCGATTGGGAATACCCAATCGGAGACTCATCTTGGAAGACAGTAGTGAGTCCGGTCCCAGGATTTGGAAATGATGCGATTCACTATTTAAAGAGACGCGCGCCAATATCGACACTGATTTCTCCTTGAAATTTTTAGATTAACAATGTAGAAGTGTGAATGCACCAACTGCGAGGACGCAGCCAAACATGCGCTTCCCACTCTTGGATATAACTAAAAGTTAAGTTCTTCATTGATTTTTTTTTTTTTTTTTGCAAATTTAAATTTTCACTGAGCAATGATAAATCTAACTTTAACGTCTAATAGAGATTGTTTAATCTTGAATTTAGTAGTTGATTCAACATTGGCCATATAATGCGGACAAAAGTCAATTGAACTTGGGTTTATTTAGTTTTTGGGAATTGTTATTAAATGGCCTCGCACCACTGCGTTACACCTAAAAGGAGGAACCAAAGTAGGAATGATTTTTACGTCCCCCCTCCCCCCCTCAAAATCCTCCATCACTCGCATTTAGAATGGAGTTAAAGCTGTTTATAATTTATCCTAACAATCGCTTCATGGATGTGAAATTTTTCAAGGTAATTGTAATTTATGATCAACATTATAATTTTATATGAAATGTAACTCAGAATGGTTTAGATATTATCAGTAAAACTTCCGAGATCCTTATAATTTAATAAAAATTTGTAGTTATTTATACTGTTTCTTTATATTACCATAGCAATGAAATGAAAATAATCGAATTAAAATACTGTAAATGGTGTTTGTACACAAGCAAGGATACGGAATAGAAAGCGCAGTTCAATTAGGAAAAGAAAATCATACATATATTCATTCGAATACGTTATCGTTCTGAGTAACCATTATAATAAATATATACTTCAAATGTGAGATATACCAGGAACAGTTAGAATAATATTTTTAGATTTCACAAGCTTTTAAAAAAATACAAAGACCTCTTAGCAAGTAAGCTTCGTTTTTCGTATTTTAAATAAACGATTAATATTAATGATCATTTTATTAATATTTTCTTTTATGTTCAGTCAAATCATCTAAAATAGACAGGATTTGAAATTAGTGTGTGTCAATTCGCCGTATAACAAAAGATTTAAAATGAAAAAGTCATGTAGAGACGAGAAAAATGTTTCCTGTTGAAAAGATGTAGCTACCTTTTTTTGGCAATAAAGGAATTATTGATATTCTTTAAAAAGTACAGAGATAATTTTTCTCTCCGTTGTGCAAAAATAGCTTGTTAAAAGCTTTTTTGTATTTTTACTGACAAAGACTTGAGTTTGCGAAAGAATAAACTTTGCTTAAAAATATTATTGAAATGATTCCTTTTTATTGCTTAATTTTTCAAAGGTAAATGCAAAAACAAAGCCATTTGACTTCCATTCAATTTTGAATTCAGCCATTTGATTTGCTGACTGAGTTATTCCTTTTTCTAATGAAAATAACCCGGTGTGCAACACAAGTAACGGTCACGACTCTCGTTTCTTGGTCTACTAAGATATTGTCTAATCGTTTTGAAATAAATTAAACACTTTAATTGCAATGAAAAGCATCTATCAATAACAAAAAATGTTTACTTAAAAATATGACGTTTTTAATGAGTAGTGACTAATAATTTAACGAATTGTGTCAAGTAAGAAGAGTTAAAAAATATGTATCCAGGAAGAATCCTCCAATTGAGGTACGAGACAAATTTAGAGTACATAACTCTCATGACTATTTAGTGTTGAATGAATATCATTTATTGTTTGTATTCCTGCGTTTTATTGGAATTAAGGTGGAAGAACAAGATGAAAACAAAACAAAAACAATTGACAAGATCATAAAACAAGAAACATTATACAATAGTAGTTCATATATATTGCTTCAAAAACTATTCGAAATACCTTGTTTTCACTATTGTGTACGCCAGGTATTTACTCTCATTATTTCAATTGATGTTGTTAAAAGAAATAAGGATTGACTTAATTCGCGTTTTTCAATCAGTTTTGTTCATTGTTGTTTTCTCATCAATTTACAGAAAGCGATGGACCATGTTAAGGATATGAAAAAGCATTGGTTACATATACAAGCAGTTACCAAATTGTTTTCGTAATGAAAAGAAAAGTATTTTTGCAGGAGTTTTAGTTTTGGCGATAATTATTCTAACCTGTCATCTCATTTTATTATTTGGAATAGCAAGGAGTAGCGGTAACTTTCGAAACAAGATATACAAATTATGTCTACAAATAGGTTTCTATCCCATGGTCACTGCTCCACTCCTTTTAGCAGTTGAATCGTTGTCTTGCATCATAGCCATCGTTGCTTTATCCATCTTCGTTACTTATTACAGTCTCACTTGTAGATTTATTCGAGATGTTTTTAAGTGGTTACTTACTGAAATGCAGAGATTTGGTTTACCTAATGAATTCAAAACGCTGCATTACATTTATGAAGAAGCTAAATGACATGGATTCCGAATTTTCCTTCCTGGCTTTTATTACTGTCCGCATCAGAACAACTGGCTTATTTTGGGATGTTTACAGAATATTATTTTATACAAATGAAACTAGTGCATTTTTGCTTTTCGCACTTTCTGGAAATTTTTAACTTGTTCTTCTGTTGGCGTTAATGATTTCAGGTTCTACTTCAAACGAGCTGGAAAGTGAAGTTCGAGTCCTCATACAGTGTTTCCCAAGTCGCGAGTCGGTGGAAAATGATGACCATATCAAGTTTTTTTCAAAAATACATTATTACAAAATAATGGCTTGACTTTATTGAAGATTTATGGGATGAGCAGATCTCTTGTGATCGGCACCTTTGGTACTCTGTTAACGTACGGAATATTGCTTGCAACTTTAGTAAAAAATAATTAAGCTTGAAAAGAACATAAAATTTGCTTTTGAAATCTAAGAAATGATTGAACTGAAATGATTTTTGTTAAAAAAAATATCATTCTTTTCTTTTTTTATATTATATCATGACCTTGTGAAATTCAAATTTTATATGATAATTTTTAAAAAATAAAACTTTTGCTTGTGATATCGGAAAACAATTGGAATATTTTTTTCATTCCTAATCTTGTTTGCTTTTCTACTGAAGACATCTGCCTCAAAAACAACAATTATTTCAAACTATGGACTAAAGGATGCCTCTCTCTGGTACGATATCATTTAAATAATTTTCGAAGACTAAAAGTATGTAATAAAAAATGGATTCCAAGACGTGAAATTTTTTTATGGGGAAAAACAATTCTAGTTTGTACCTTTTTTTTTACAGCGGGTTCCTTCAGTAAGTTCTCATTTTTTCCTTTATAGTGTATTCTTTTCCTGTTCTCTGTCATGTAATCTAAGTTATGTTTTCTCTCTAATATTATAGTAAATAACTTTCTATAATTTTGGGAAAAATAAGTGTATAGTTAAAAAATAAATTTTTAATATGGTTATGATAAAAGTAAACACAAATGTTTCGAAAATAAAATGCCGTTTATTTCCATGTATAAGCTGAGAAGTTAGGTAAAAAATGTCTTATTTTACCTGGGATACTGATAGTAATTTTTTGTGTAGATATTTATTTGAAACAAAAAATTAGCTTTTATATATATGTTACCAATGAAGGGCAGAAATAGTGGTTAATTCGTAGATTAGCTTGGTAATCTGCGCATTAACTTGGGGGACCATTTAAGAGTTGAAAATTGTTTTATTTCTCGAATTATCCCATAAATCTGATAATAGCTAGATAATTTGAACATTACCAGCATGATATTCGCTTATTTGCACATTACCTTCTAGGCATTAGCTAAAGTGAAAATGAGATCTTTGGTTAAACGACAGCAACGTTTTTATACGCTTAAATTGAAAGTTGTTTATTTATTATTTAATATTTAAAGGTTCAAATAAATAAAATCGAACAATCAACATATTAGTTGATAGGATCAATCATCAAATATTTGAAAAACTACAATACAAATAATCAAAAGGTCTAAAATACATGTTATAGTAATTAAGGAATTTCACATAATGTTATTTGTTTATAATTTGATTCTAAAGAGAGTCAGGTCAGGTTAATACAATCCAGCATACAACACATTAGTTGTTAGTTGTTTTTAAAAAATTAATATTGCTTTGGTTCAGAAATGCATACCAACTTTTGATGAGATGCCTTTATTGCTCATACTTAACACGTAAAATCACCGTAACAATAAGTTTTCTTTTTGTTTTGAAAGAAAAAAAGGATCCAAAAATGTGCGATAAATAACAAAGGAAATTCGTCATCTAATAGATAAAAGTGCAAAATATATTATTTTCAGTTAAACAGAAACCCCCCACGGAAATAAGAAGACAAGAGTCAGCGTGTATAAAATGACGCTAATGCAAAATCACAATATCAAGAAAATAATGTCTGGAAAAAGTAATTGCCCCACACGTACGTATCTTTACTATATATATTTTACTGAAGACTTTGAAGGTTGAAAATTTTACATGAAACACATCACTAAAACTTCTAAATTTTTAATCACGTGACTCTTATATAGTTGAATTTTCAAATTAATATCTTCTGTGATACTGCAATGATAATACAATAGAAATCACTAAATCCAATAAGTAAACCTTTATAAGGCTATTTTGTTCTAGTACTGTTACGTCAAAATATTTTTCGGATTTAGAGGGATTTGTATTTTAAAAAAATCATGTAGCTTATTACCTAACATTAATTTGAGTTTTAAGATAATTTTCTTGGAAGTTTGTTTCCCACCACCTAATGGGAGCTATTCAAAGGTAGCATTCTTTTATGTATTGCATTCCATCATATTTATAAAACATAATTTGTAAATACTGAGATATACTGCAGGAATTATAACTTAAATATGGTTTGTGTTAAAAAATTTAAGAATTTATACATATTACTTTCCGTGAAATTTTAGAAAACTGGAATTAATACATAGTAGGATAATGTACTCTATACAGACAAAATCTTGTTCTCACTTGCTTTCGATCAGCACAAACAGCAATGTCTATATGTTTTTTGTAAAGTTGATATACGGTCACCAACTTTAGCCATTCGTACGTCATCTGGAACAGTTTTCTTACTGCTCATGGAACTTACACACTTTTCCCTTTGTATTTACCATTTGAAAATCTGGATAGCAGCATAAATCGTTGGTGGGAAAAAGCTTTCCATGCACATTTAAAAATTAATTAATTTGATATTAAATATACAACTGCCGAAAGGGTTAAGTTAAAGAAATTTATTACAAGTCCCGGGGGAAAAAAAGCAGATTTAATCTAATATAATAATGCATTTCTAAAATATTTATAAGAAATAGATTCATTAGAAACATTTTTTTTTGTTCTGATAAGATATGTTTATCAAAATAACAAATGATTTATCTCTCTTGTTGGTTTTTTTTTATTTAACTTTTTTAATATGCTATGGATTATTTCTGAAGGGCAACACTCAATTGTAAAGTAGAATATTTTTGGGGGATGGCGTTTCACAAACATGCTGTTTCTCTCCGTTTTATACTCCTGTTTAGGTTTAATTCAAATTCGAAGGAGTATGGATGTGAACTAAGACTAACCTGCATTACTGGCAACACTTTGTTCCTTGAATCTAAAGACTCGACGGTTTAGCTATTAAGAACAAAAGCCACAATTGTTTTCATTTCCATAATGGAACATTTCTTATCTGAAACAAAGAAAATACAAATCAGACAAACATGTAGAAAACTTTGAATTATAAAAAAAATAACTAATTTGTAAGCATTCTGTGTTGAAAGTATTTATCGAGTATTTTTAAGTGCCACAAATAAATCCAATCTTGAGGTTCCTTTAAAATGTAATCACTGTTTACACTTTTTTTATTCAAATGGGCTACATTTGGGCAGCTAAACCTTAGAAGACATAGCAAGTCCCCAAGTGCAAAAGCCGTTTCAATGGTGGCACCATCTAGTGGTAGATCCCGCTACCGAATTTTGACACTTGAATTAATTTTTATTCAAGCTCTCGTTGGATGTAAAATACTGTGGTGATTTATTTTTGTCGAGATCACCAAAGCCAAAGTAATACTCAAGGGATCTTTTACATACCACATAATCATATGACATACATGCCTACATATCGGCTCCAGTCAGAACCGAATACGTAACCGGCTTTCCAGGTGGGTAAGCTACCTTTAAGACACCGAATCATCAACGCAAGCAACTTATTAAAACTCTCATAATCTATATTACAATCATGCTGTTCTTAATGCCGAAATTTAAAGTAAAATACTTTGTAGCTAGTAATATTTTATAGCATATAGTAAAATAATTTCAAAACTTTTCGGGCGCAATTTAAACTCGAGAAATACAGTTTACTTTATTTCAGGATTATTCATTTTATTTCTTTTTAACGTATGATAACTTTATGAACGGTGTTTAAAATTCGAAATGGGTACAGTTTATCTCTCGAACAATGTACAAAATTTAAAAGCAAAAAAAAAAAAAAAAAATCATAAGAAGAATAATATAGTGGTGTTATACCATGAGGTAGTTATGATAATGTCTCTCTCTCTGTTTTTAAACGATTCCCTTGTTCATTTCCTCATTTTATATGTTTTTGTTTTTAATGTAAAGCAGCGAGAAACAAACATTCAGAAAATAGAATAAAAAGTAAACTTGTAATGAGAAAATATTCACATAGAAGAATATCTCAATACCAATATGACATTCTATGCTTCAAATAATTAGTGTCTTGTTTAACACATCGATACTTCTTTAAGACTAGAAACAATACACAAATATTTATATATTTTTATTTTAATTCCTATTTAAAATTTCGAATTACACCGCCATTTCAGAGTAGGAAATAAAATGCAATATGTGTTTTAAAAAAAGAAGTGACTTAAAAAGAAAGAGTTTACATTGATTGATTGTTTGACTGTGAGCAACACCGGGGCTGGACCAAGCAGGCGATCTCGTTCTTTTGAAGGGCCCAGGAAGCAGAGTGGTTATAATCATGGACTCGCAATCGGAGTATCACAGGTTCCAGTACCGACTCCACTGAAGACCCGTCCTGTAGATGAGACTGATGCACGTTAAATTTATTGAATCTCAAAATTCTCTGGTAGAATGGTGTGATAGTTAGGACAGGAGAGTGTCAGCTCAGACATCGACTTCGTTAAGAATGAGGTTGAAAGTTTCGAGTTTTGTCACCAATTGGTCTCGTTTTGCTTTTTAGTGCAACCTTAACATAACTCTCACTCATTCACTTTCCTCCCCCAAAGAAGGCAGATTTCGTTATTTTGAGTTACAGTCAGTTGAAGGACGTTACACTTGAGCTTATACTTTTCACTATGTAAACATCCACACTGTGCTAACGTGGGAACTCTCCACAGATTTAACGAACATTTTTAGGAGCACCAGCGCGCCCACAACTCGATAAAAACAACACCGGCCACAAGTGTTCAAAAATTATCGACAAGTTTCTCTTGCTACTACATAGAAGGGGTTGTTTAATGAAAAAAGTTCTTTGATGAATTTTTGTAGAAATGCAGAAATTTTTTTTGTAGGAGTTTTCAAAAATTGAATCATATTTTCAAATATTAGTTAATGCAGCCTCAATGTAATCATGATAAAGGTGTTCCTGAACATTCCTATTCACAGCATTGAGGAGCTATTTACAAGTACGGGGGGGGGAGAGGTTGTTTTTGTTTGTGAGCCACACTGTAGGAACGAAGGATACCGGAGGATTGCACCTTTTCAAAATGATTGTATTCATTATAAAAAATAATAAATATAAGTTAAAAAAATTGTGGCAGTTTTATTCAATTTCATTACTGTGCTAATTCCACATTTATAGCTGTAAGCACATTTAAATTTAAAATCAGCTTAAAAAAAGACATAAAGGTAGCTATCAAACTTTTCTCTCATTTTTTTTAATTAAAAAAGAGATGGCTTGTTGAAACTCCCATCACAGCCTGCAAGTTATGTCAGCCAACTCGCAACTATACTCTTACTCTAGTTTATCTTCATTCTAGAAAACCTTTGCTCATAAATATATGTCGACTAAAATATTAAGGTATCCGACTACGTTCGGAACCGTGATTTTAAATAAGCGCATAAATGGATAATTTTTCATGATATTTAGTGTCACTCAGATTAAAATACATGCATAAAATTGTTTTAGGGGCATTTTGGCAAAAAAATGTATTTAAATGTAATATTTTGGCAAAAAATTAACTTAGAATAATCTTTTTTCCAAATGTTCTCCTTTTGTGAAAAATGGTTCTATTACAATAATATTTTGCCTGTATATAGCTCAGACCTCTCTACCGAGGCTCAACTAGAATGTTTGAAAAATTTACATTATTATATATATTTTCAGAGTTACCACCAATTGAAACAATTATTGGTGTTTTTTTCTTAAAATTGCTCCCCTCTGTTGTCGTAAAATATGAGTAAATCCACTTCTAAATTATATATTTCAAAAATTCTAGTTGAGCCTCTGTACAGAGGTCTGAGCTATATACAGGCAGGATATTATTATAATAGAAGCATTTTTGACAAAAGGAGAAGAGTTGAAAAAAATATTATTCTAAGTTAATTTTTTGCCAAAATATTATATTTAAATCATTTTTTTTGTCAAAATGTGTCCTTAAAACAATTTTATGCATATATTCTAATCTAAGTGACACTAAATATCATGAAAATTATCCATTTATGCGCTTTGAAAAATCACGGTTCCGAACGTAGTCGGATACCCTAAAGCATTCATTCAAATAACGATACTACTTTTTATAGTTTATACACATACTTTTTGTAGATTTTCATTTATATAATCAGAGTTCCATAGTATTCAACAGTTCTCAGACTCTAAATTAGCGATTTCAGATGATCCTGAGAGACAACCCTCACCTAACCCAGGATATAATGGCCCTTATAAACAGAGAAGTTACAGCCTCAAGAACATGCATTTCAAAATGGATACCGACCCACTTAGATCTCTTCGGCAATGCGCAGGCTGATAATCCTGCTAAGTAGGCTTAAAATTACCGTCAACTTTCCAATAGATTTATCCTTACCGATGCTGATGCAATAGCCAGACAAAAACTCACCTCCTATCCGCTTAAGAAGCACTGCATTCCAGAACTTCTTTGTAAAAATGTAATTTCAACCACCATTGCCAGGCTACGTAAAAGACACTTTGAAGGGATGGAAATATCCCCTGATGGCTAAATAAATCACAATAGCTGTCTTCCCTTTCCTGAGATTTAACTTTCTCCTAATCATATTTTTATGTCCTTCTCTGTTGGCTTAACTTCACAACATAGACTTTTAAACCCCACGGAACATCATTTGCTTTATACGTCACAGGTATTCGACATATAGGTATAGGACAAAACAATAGGAATACCCATTAAAAATTTATCGTTCTCGGTCGTCTAATAAACGGGCCGCAACGTGTCACAACACTGCGACACCGAGTGGCGGTGAAACGTCTGGTATCAGTCAAGCATTTCGCTGAGTGAGAATTACATGAGAAAATTCTGTTTCAAACAAAGCGTGATTTTGTCCGACCTCTTCAACGTGAAAAGAGTCTTGACAATTGGAGCTCGCCTAGCTGGAGCATCTGCGTCCTGAACAGCCAACACTGAGGGTGTTTCAAAGGCCACCGTGGCAAGAGTTAGGGCTGCTTACACAAACCTAGGTAAGGTGTCTTTTGCAAATCATAAGAGAGGGCGAAAGTCGAAGTGGAAGGAGTCGAGTTGAAGAGGATATTCACCCAAAAACGCAAGACTACACTCTCGCAGATAATTTCCGAAATGAATTCTCAACTTCAGAACCTCGTATTCATGAAACCTATTCAAAGGGAGTTAAATGCTGTGAATATTTATAGCAGAATAGCTATTCTAAAAACGTTAGCTAACGTGTGTGATGCTATGAAGTGACTAAAGTAGTGTCGAGACATCCTAAACTGGACACAACTGCAATGGGAATAAGTCATCTGGTTTCATGAATCCTCGGTGATATTATTCCAGACCACCGGACATATGCTCGTCCGGCGAACAGCGGAAGAAGCATTTCAGGTTGACTTCCTGTTTCCAACCGTGTAAAAAGGGTGTGAGGCGCAATACCTTCCCGGGGATTAGGTTCTCCCGTTGCCTTGAGGGGGTTGTTCACAGGCGATCCTTATCGAAGAATTCTCGTAAATCACCTTTACCCTGTGCTTCAAACTCTCTTTCCGAGAGAACGTTCTGTGTTCCAAGATGACAACGCCCCTATTCACACATCTATCTGCATTCAAACATGGTTATATGAGCATGATAATGAAGTGGAACATCTAACGTGGTATTCCCAGTCACCCGATCTGAAAATTAATGAGTGTTGGTAAGGTTTTTTAGATAACAAAGCCCATGCTCGGTTTCCCCTTCCACGAACACAATCTAAACTTGAGACAGCCCTTCACGAGGAAGGAAATGATTCAAATCCTGATGATCTTTGTTCAAGACCTTTATTTGTCAATCCCATATCTAACACAAGCCTTCATTCAGAACAAATGTCAATAACAACTTATTAATAATTTTTTAAAATTTTTTTCACAAGTTTTCCTTATTACTTTGTTTTATATCTCTATCAAGGGTCGTTTTGGATGCTTTCGGCCCCATTTGATTTCTCTGTACTACTTCGAGAAGACAAGAACAACAACATTAAATGACTTGAGTTACTTAAATTAATTGAGCAGACCATTTTACAAAAAATTTAGAAAATTGTTACATTATATTGTAGCCTTGAAGTTACTGAATATATTTGGCCATAAAACAAAATACAAATTTTAATTTTAATAAAAAATGTTGGTTTGCCTTGAAAAAAGGATTACAAATTTTCTGAGCAAGTGGGTTAGTGGTTTTGAATTGGTTTTCGATTAACGTCACTTTCCAAAGCAAAACAATGACTATTTGGAGCATTGATCAAAGTGAGAGTGATAATTATATTTGCATAGCAATAGAAATCTGTTTGAGTGCTATTGGTAACGGACCTCGTAATGTTGAACCACGGTCAATGACGAGGATTACACTTGAGCTGGCACCATTCTTCCAACCTCCACACTACATCAAAGGCAGCATGTTTGAGCATCGACAGATTTAACATGCATCGGCCCACTCTACACAGAGGGTCTTTACACGATTAGTCATCATTGTGCACCAGGATTCAAACTCGCGACTCACTGAATCTAAGGTAAGATAGGCTTAGGATAGTAAAGTAGGGTTATGTCTGCTTTATAGGTCCCTAACTTTAATTTTCTGCAAAAAAATTCTGCATAATAGTACACAAATATGCATATATATATATATATTAAAGAATGTATGCTAAACCAAAAAAATCACATAGGTCTGAATTTCACGACTGAAGTAGCAACTAAAATTTTAAAATTGTATGCTGTAAGAGAAACAGAGCTATTTTGAAAAACATATTACAAAAATAGAAATAGTAAAAAAATTAAAAAAATTAAAAAAGTGAACTAAAATTCATAAACATACAAAAAATTTCGCAAACATGTAAGCACATCAAAGAAGAATTCTGTTTCTTCTTCACTATCGCTGTTACTCTTACCTATAAATAAATAATTATCTTCTGTTACAACTAGATTGTTAGATTTACTACTTTTTTTCGATGTCCTTTGAATGATGCAACGTTTCATTTAATTTCATTCTTTTTTTATTTGCCTATTTTTTCTAGGCTAACATGAACGCATTCGACATTTTTTTGTAAATGTTAATTTCACCTTCTAATATCCACGAACTTATTCTAACAGCTGTTAAATGTTTAAGTTCAAAAAGTGTACCATTGTTCAAAAGCTTTAAAATAAGTGACTTCAAGAGCACTGCACCTTTATATTTCAGATTTTTTGGTAAAATAAAGGGTGTGTGTTATACGGCTAACATACCTAATACTTAAGAAATGCAGCTTGAGAGTATATACGGTAATCCCATTCGCATTATATTTGTTACCATTAACCCTCCAACTGGACAGAACGGATTTTTCCGCCCTACTAGAGAGGCTTCGAAAATGGACTGCACGGATTTTTCTGCCTTCATGTAACGTTTTCAAAAGCGGATTAGCCGCACTTTTCTGAAATCCTTTCCCCTTTTAAGGTTTAACATCTTGAAAGATAATGAGGGATGGAGGAAGCAACACAGCAGGAGTTTTATGGCTCGCAGGGAACCCCGTGTTTTGACCCCCCAATCGTAAAAAATCGGGGAGAAATTTCTTTACAACCCAAGAAGTGTTTGCTAGCTTGTATTTTAAAAGTTTCCAAAAGTCCCAACGCATAAGTAAAATATGTTACAATTCCATTTTGGTTTCATATTAATTTCAAACTGTAACAAGTTGGGGCGTGTCAGGGCAATCTGCTATTTTATATAGTTAGACAAATTATCTTTTTTAAGTATATTCTTTTTTCGCTTCATTTTTCTTATTCAAAGCTTTCAGTTTTTGAAACATGATTATTTAATTATAAGATACCGAAAAAATTAATAAAACATCAAACTCTTTAAAATTTGGAACCTTTTCAATTTTCCAACCACTAAAAATGAATAAATTTAAACTTCATCAAATCATTTGAAACATTTTCTTACACTTTGATAAAAATAATAACGAAAAAAAAAAAAAACTAATTAAGATTTATTAATTTTTTTTTTTAGATTTCAAAGCCTAAGTGTTTAGGTACGTTAAAGTACAGTGCCTGGTTATATATTGTTAAAATACACCGAATTATATTTGAATTTTAAGTGCTTGAACTTCAGTTTACATCAAAGACAACATGAATGAAGATTTTCACACATTTTTTTATAACTGGAATGTTTGAATAAATGGTAATCAAAAATATACGGAAACATTTACAGTAGACATTTATATGCATATAAATAAACATAAAAATCAATTTTAAATTCGAGCTATTGAAAAACATTCGAATTATATATTGTTCAAAAATATCTATTTATACAAAATACCTCAACATTTATCTTTTTAAAGGCTAACTGAATAAGTAATTAAAATCTGGATATGTTTTGAAAT
The DNA here is from genome assembly GCA_019973935.1 of Trichonephila clavipes. Lineage (NCBI taxonomy): Eukaryota > Metazoa > Arthropoda > Arachnida > Araneae > Nephilidae > Trichonephila > Trichonephila clavipes. The sequence continues at coordinate 29,529 of BMAU01020499.1, forward strand.
CTCGACCTTATAAAGCTAGAAATTTTATGTTAGAAATTCCATTTGAAATTTCGAAAAAAAAATGCATCGCGCAGTTAAAAATTATTTACCATAAGTTTTAGCAATTGTTTGAGTATAATAGAAATTTCACATTTTATTATATAGCTTCTTTGGTATCTTTTAATATATTTCGGCCGCGGTAGCCGAGTGGTATAGGTATCGGAACGTGGCTTGCTTTGTCACGAGTTCGAGCCCAGTACCACTAAAGACCCGCCGTGTAGGGAAGCGATGCACGTTAAATCTGTCGAGAGCTGAAACGTGGTGTGGTGGGGTAGTTAGGAGAGGAGGGTGCCAGCTCAGGTGTCGTCCACGTCACTTGACCATGGTTCAAAATTACGTGGTCCGTCGCCAAAAGCCTCGTGTAGCTGAACAGTGCGACGTTAATATTCAATCATTCATTTAATATATTTCGAAGATTTCATACAATTCGGTTGAAAATCGCCTGCTAAGAGCAAAAAATATACTAAAAAAATTTTGATGAATATACAATTACAATAAATTCTTACATAGATAAGCAAAACTGAGAAGCTAAAGCTTAGGAATAAAAAATTTTGAGTATATCTGAAGTAGTTTTCGAAATATTTATTTTAAAGTTTAGAAAATTTGTGTGCGTTATGTTATACTTGATATCAATTAAATGGTTAAAATAAAGTGTTAATATTAGTCATGCAATCGTTTGATGACACATTCATATACTAATAAAGATTATCATGGTCAATGATGCGAATGTCAAGAATTTTATGTAATTTTAAATTCAGACATTAAGATATTGATGTAGAAAATATAAAACGACCATCTAAAATACATGAAAAATGCAGTCTGCTATAAAATGATCTTGACAAACAAAATCCGGCATTTTCACTTACTATGGCAGAGCCGGCTTAGTCAGGGGCGATCTGGAAAAAAAACAGAGAGAGAACCGCGGTTTTGATGGATGCCGCTCTAGCTTTTAAAGCTCACAGGAAAAATTATATATATATATAAATTACAAATGAAAAAATAAATCTTGTAATTTTCCATACATTTTTATAACAACGAATTGTGGAATTGGGGTGAGTGAGTGAGTGAATGTGGGGTTTTATGGCGCAAGAGCCAAACCTGGCTATACTGCGCCAAACATTTGTTAAAAGAGTATAAAACCATGTAAAAATACATATTAAAAATACAATTACATAAAAAGAAATTTGATATATGTGCATGCCTGCATGCACATATATAAAATAAAGGTAAAGTTAAAACATTTTAAAAAAGTCAAATTAAATATAAAAATCCAATTTTCTTTATAAAAGCAAAGAGGTTTTGGTGGGGTTGTTCTCCCACCAAGTCAGGTAAAGTTAAATGTGATGAATTAAAAAAGGTGATGCGATGATGGTTAAAAACTGGACAATCGATTAAAATGTGATGAACAGTGTAAGAGACATGGCATGAAGGACATTCAGGAGCACGTTCTCCAAACAACAAATGCCGGTGTGTGAAGCGAGTATGGCCAATGCGAAGACGAGTCAATTTGACATCAGTTCTTCGCATTGGCATCACAGACCATGCTCCTATGACAGGTTTCACAGAGTGCAGTTTGTTATCCAACTGCTGACTCCATGATTCCTGCCAGATCTGAAAAATATGATGCAAGATGACGCGCTTCATATCCGATAGCGGAACTGCGAGCGGCAGATGGGTCGTCGCCGACTTTGCCGCGCTGTCCGCTTGCTCGTTGCCTATGATTCCTACGTGACTGGGTAGCCAGCAAAACACGATATCGAAACCCTTGCTGTAGAGTCGACTCGTAATGTCGAGTATTGTACATACCACTGGATGGCAGCGATCGTGGTAGTTTTCAAGCGCTTCTAGTACACTCATGCTGTCAGTATAGATGCAGTATTTACGGGGCATAGTGGAGTCGATTAATTGAAGTGCACGGTAAATGGCGACAGCTTCGGCAGTGAAAATGCTGCAAGAAGTGTCGAGCCTATAACCGTGCATAATATCTTCAATCACGACTCCACAGCCAACGTAATCTGCACGTTTCGAACCATCAGTGTAGATGGCCGAATAACGACTATACTGACTGCGGTGGTAGGCGAAGACGCGTTGAAAGACGACAGGCGCTACAGTGGATTTACTGTAAGTGGCAAAAGGGTTGATATAAGGGAACCGTGGCGTATTCCAAGGTTGGAATAGGAAAAGGTTCCTTTGCTGGATATGCACGTTAGGTAGGTCGAGTTCAGAAATATGAAGCTTCATCCTATCCATAAACGGCCGGATGTTAGACGGCCGTGCATCATAAAGTCTCTTCATGCTGGTACTCATATACACATTCTGCAGAGGATGTGAAGGCACGGACAAGATCTTAAAATAATACGCAAGAGACAGCTTCCTCCGTCGAAGATCTAGAGGAAGCTGATGACAGTTAACATAGAGACTCTGCACCGGTGATGTGCGAAACGCACCCGAGCAGATTCTCAGTGCCATATGGTGGACGGGGTCAAGTTTTTGCAGAGTAGAGTTGCACGCTGATCCGTATGCAACACATCCGTAGTCAATGCGAGAGAGTACGATTGCCTGATACACTCGGAGTAATGATGTTCGATCCGCCCCCAAGAGGTGTTTGACAACACCTTCAAGAGGTTTAAAGACTTTTCACACTTCTTCCGCAAATGTAAAATATGCGGAAGGAAAGTGAGCCGGCGGTCGAAAATTACTCCGAGGAATCGTACGTCGGGAACTACGGGAATTTGTATATCACGGATGCGTATTTCGGGGTCGGGATGAATACCCCGTTTGCGGCAAAAGTGCACGCAGCAACTCTTGCTCGCCGAAATACTATGACCGTTGGTGTCGCACCACTTTAAAATGTTGTTGACGGCAGTTTGCAACTGTCGTTCAATCATGCGCATGTCCGAACCTTCACAACTGATCTGTAGATCGTCCACGTATAGTGAAGCCTGTACAGAAGGCGATAAAATATTTAAGATGGATGAAATATGACAAATAAAAAGGGTGACACTCAAAATACTCCCTGAGGAACTCCCTCAGCTTGCGTAAAGGAGCAGAGAGAGTGCCACCCAGTCTCACTCTAAAAGTACGAAGATTTAAAAACATTTTAATAAAAGTAGGCAAATTGCCTCTGAATCCAAAATTAAATAACGTGCGAAGTATCCCATAGCGCCAAGTACGGTCATTTGCCTTCTCAATATCAAAGAAAATAGAAACAAGATGATTCCTCCGGACAAAAGCGTTTCTAATTTTGCTTTCCAGCTGAATGATGTTATCGAGAGTGGACCTTCCTTTACGGAAGCCACTCTGAAACAGAGGAATGCATTTGTTCTTTTCTAACTCGTAAACGAAACGAGCGTTGACCATACGTTCCAGTGTCTTACAAAGGCAGCTCGTGAGTGCTATCGGTCGATAGCTGAGAGGGTTCTTAGGATCTTTTCCAGGTCTTAAAATGGGGATCACTATGGCTTCTTGCCATTGAGTAGGATACACCTGCTCCCTCCATATTCGGTTGAATAGGTAAAGGAGACTTACTAGTGAATCCTCGTTCAAATGGCGAAGCAATTCATAGGAAATTCCATCAGGACCTGGACTAGTATTGTGGGCCGATGATAAGGCTCTCTTCAATTCCAACATGTCAAAGTCACAGTTATATGGTAAAGGTTGTCGGCACCTGAAGTTGATAGGTGTCCGCTCTAAACGATTCTTAGTCGCCTGGAATGCAGGGCTATATGAATCGGAGCTGGACACACTAGCAAATGTTTTGCCAATCAAGTTGGCCACATCTAAAGGTGACGAATACAAAGCAGTAGAAGTTTCCAATATCGGAATGTTAAAATCCCGATAAAGGCCATTCGCTGCTTTGACCTTTCTCCACAACTGTTGACTGGTAGTTGACGATGTGATTGAAGACACATACTGGATCCAAGATTCTCTCTGGCATTGACGACGTATTCTACGAGCTAACGCTTTCGCACGTTTGAACGCTATGAGATTATCAGTGGTGGGGTACCTCCCTGAAAATACCCCACGCCCTCCTTTGTTCCTTTTTGGCTTGTTGGCAGGAAGCGTTCCACCATGGTTTGCACAGCTTTCGAGGGAATTGGATGTTTTGGGAATGGCTGCATCAGCAGCATTCCGAATAGCTTCAGTGACATTGAAAACAGCTTCATCAACTGCCCAGTTCTGAACCATTGTGCCTGAGATAATCGCTAACCGTGTGAATTGATCCCAGTCTGCGCGATGAAAATGATAAGTGGGGGGACGAAAACGTGTCCCCGCACCATTAACATGCGAGACTAGGAGAGGGAAATGATCGCTGTTGTGCAGATCGTTTGCAACCTCGAAATTCAACATCGGTAGCAGAGTTGGCGAACACATGGCTAGATCGAGGGAGTGAAATGTCCTCGTGGGTGCATGGAAATAAGTTTTCTCGTCGTTGTTCAGCAGACAGAGACAGTGATCCGAGATCAACTGTTCGATCTGTCGCCCACGAGAGTTTGTATCATCATGCCCCCACAGAGGGCTGTGTCCATTAAAGTCACCGAGCAAAATAAAAGGAGCTGGCAATTGGCTGACTAATTGATTCAAATCCACTTGGGGCACAACATCGTTAGGTGGTAGATAAACGCAGCAGACTGTGACTAAAGAATGGATGTGAATCCGTACAGCCACAGCCTGTAACGATGTGTGCAGTGTGACGACAGTACTGGGATACAGAATAGAGGTGAAGAGGCATACACCTCCGGTTGGAGATGTAGCGCCATCTACATCCCGTCGTACACAATTATAACCACGCACTTGCATTGTCATGGTACTCTTCAGAAATGTCTCCTGAAGAGCAACACATGCGGGCTGGTACGTGGATATGATGGATTTGAGATCATCGAGTCGAGTTCTGAGACCACGGCAGTTCCAGGAGACAAAGGAGGTCATTATTGGGTCGCACGTGCTCCTCTTTCGGAGCTTGGTTTTGAAGAACCTGGCATGTCCATAAGATCCTCATCGTCATCTGGATGCAATTCTAGCATATCTTCATCCATCAGATGGGATTTTTTTGAAAAATTAGACATTTTTCTGGGGTGTTGACTCAGGCTCATTTCCCTTTGGCGAGCCTTTCGACTTTTAGGTCTTTTAGGTGAAGCGCTAGGGGGTCTAGAAATTATTTTTTTCTTTGCAGGTGGAGGGGAAGAAGTCGTTGATGGAGAGGACTTCTTTGTAGATGGTGGAGAGTTCTTTGTAGGTGGAGGTGCGTTCTTGTCCTCCAATTCTTTGAAATGCTCGGCACAAGTTTGGGTAAAGTTTGCTTGGGTTGTTTTTTGCAACATTTGCATAGCTTACACCAGGGACTGGTGTGCGTGATGAGACAACACGCCGAGCCTCTGGGTAAGAAATTTTGTTTTTAATTTTAACTGTGGTTATTTCTTTTTCTTGTTTCCAGGTAGGACATGCACGGGAATAGGCGGGATGCTCACCTTTGCAGTTTACGCAACGTTCTTTTGCCGCAGTCATTACTGTCGTGACCCACTTCTCCGCAACGAGGGCAGGTTGGCTGGCCCCGACAAACGTTCTTTGAATGACCGTATCGTTGGCAATTGAAGCAACGTAGCGGATTCGGAATGTATTCTCTAACTGGACAACGGAGATACGCCATTTTTACAAACTGTGGTAGGTCAGGCGTTGAAAACGTCAGGATGAGGTGCTTTGTATTCAGCACCTGTCCATCCTTACGTATAGTAATACGCCGGACTGCACATACCTTTTGGTCTCGCATATTCTCCAATATCTCCTCGGTGGATACATTCAAAAAAATCCGCTGGAGATATCACCCCCCGCGAAGAATTAAGGCTGCCATGCGCAACAACGTGTACGTCAAGGTGAGCAAGTTTTTTCAAATTAGCAAGGGATTTTGCCTGAGTCGAGGATGAAACTTCGAGAAACAAGTCCCCGGAGCGCATCTTTCGAATCAGTTTAACGTTACCTACAGTGCCACTTATCGCTTTTTCAATTAAAAAGGGAGATATGTTAGTGAAGGTTTCTTGAGTTTTAATGACGAAAAAATCGTGCCGATTCAAATGTATCAAAAAGGTGCTCCCCTAGAGGAGAAATGGATGGAGTCCGGCCTTCGACCGGGCACGAAGAATCCTCTGGATTCAATAACAGGGTTGATTGCTCAACCCGGTCAGCAGAGGGAATAGTAGTGGATGGCACTAGAGAGGGCTTCGTCACCATAAGAGGCGCCAAAACGGTATTCTCACTAGTGGTATCCACTTGTTTCCTTTGGCAACACAGATTCCTACCATCGTGAAATTCAAATTTGTGCTCCACTGAAGGAGATTTACTGTGGGGTTCCATGAGTATTTTTTTGTGTTCATCCCAGTACGCCTCCACCCACCATGGAGCCCAACAAGGGGAGGCAGCCCGCCGGTCATCTGACATGCGTCAGGCACGGCACTTACCTCAGAGGTGGTACTGGGGTATAGTAGTACAGGTTCGGGATGTGATCCGCCAGTTCACCTAGGGCACCCCCTAACTGCAATACTAACCCTAAAGCAACCGTCTTTGGTATTCCAAAAGAACCCGTATTGGAAACCGCAGAACTAATCACCAGCCGATTGACAGGAGCGGGCTCACTCCTGCCTCCCGTCTACGGAGAAGCATGGGCCAAAGGGCACGCAACAGGAACCCCAGACTCCACTTTCCCCCGGTACGGGTCGCCGCACACGGCAAACATGCGGGTCAGACTCAAAAACCAGTCTTAACATTACGGAAATCAAAAATGAAAAATCATTTGTTTTAAATACCCCAAAGAAATAAACCAAAACAAAATAGTAGAAATAATGAAACTGAAAATATGCAAAATAAAAGTAACCACAAAACAACCCCTAACTGAAATAAATAAAACGTGAAATATCTTCCCCTGTAACTGAAACACTAACCAAGCAAATATTTTTTGGGTTTTTTCTTTTCAAAATTCACTCGGGTACCTCGGGGACGTGGCCTCCCGTACTCACCCGAAAGTGAGCCCCTGAGGTGAAAAAGAAAAAAGGGAAATTATAATGGCAAGAAAGAGGGCCGAAAATAGAGAAGGTTCACTAGGGTTCCCCGGGTTCGTGAAGCCCGTGTTTACCAAAGACAGTAAACCCCTAGGGAGAAGGAAAAGATCACTAGGGCACCTCGGGAGCGTGAACCCCGTACTCACCTAAAGAAGGTGAGCCCCTGAGGGGAATTGTGGAATTGGCTTCCAATACATTGTTGTGTTTGACAATATCTAAGGTAACCAACCCTACTTTAGATAGATTTGTACTACTTTTTCGTAACCGTATTCCTTTTAAATTAATTCGTGCAGCCGAAATACACCTTTTGTACCCTTAAAAATTTATGTTAACTATAACGGTTAATTTTAGTTTATGCAACTTGTGAAATGTTCATAATTAACCATTTCCTTCTAAACAGTTTACATGAAAAAAAAAGTTTGGACTCCTTCATTCATTAGGGATTTATATAAGATTCTAACATTAAGTTTTATGTTTCACCGAATAGGATTGAGTGAAAGTGTATAGTGCTTCCACACCACAGGTCTGGGGTTCTATTAACGGGCTGCGCAAGGTCGACTCTGCCTTTCATCCCCGCTACATTGTGTCGATAAATGAGTACCAAGCTTGCTTCGGGTCTTAAACACTGAAGGTCTCTCTTCAGACAGACCACCAAATCGGGACATCTGTTCATGCACCTTAGCGTCCAATGGTCACGTGTATTATGATGGGCACAGTAGTTCCTAGCCCTGATGGATTGTTGTGCTTCTGAGTTTGAGTCTTAAGTTTGAGGATTACCTCACTTTGGGGATACCCCTTAGATAAACATGTATTTCCACTCATTTGCAATTAAACATTTTTCTTTCAATTACGTTTATTTCAGAAGGAAGTTTGATTTTTCAAATGTATTTGCTTAATAACATGTATATTTGTGTATTGTATTAAAAATTTGATCAGTCCAAAATTACATGTTTTTAGCTCCTCTAAAAGCTTTTAGGATTTTACAACTGATCTTACAATCCATATACGTTTTATAGTAGTATATTTAAAAAAGATAAGAACATTTTTACGACAGTGAGCTGTTATGCCTCGTTTATAAATATAAAAAATTGCATTCAGCTACAGTTTTTAAAATGTACAGAAATAAGTGGAGCAACAGGATACTTATATATTATGAATATTTTTGACAGCAGTAAGATATATATATATATATATTTCAGTTTCTTTACAATTTGAATAGAAGTTGTAAGCCATTTTGCGAATAGTTTGATATTGAGTATAAACCCATAGGCTGTTTAATATTGTAAAGTGTTTTACTTTGATACCAGCACACATTAAAATAAGGCTCATTTGCAGTTATATGATCAGCTTCAGTGATATTTAAATTTTCAAAAATAGTCTACACGTACGAAAACTATCTTTCACAACCGCACAGCACATCTCATACTATATCTTCACTACAGCAGGAAATATTTGTGTATACTGAAAAATTTAATACATGATACATTTCCAAGTGTTAAATTTGTTTTTAAAATTTGGTATGAATACATTGTGGAACTGTCGGTTAACTTCACTGAACACAATTGTTTTAAGTGTACTGTTTTGAAAGACAAGATTAATTAGGGAGAACTTTTCTCACAATAGAATTTGTAATGGCTGAATTGTGTGAAAATGTAGTTATCGATGTGTGACATTTTTCCTTGTAATAAAAGAAACAGAAAGATAAGAAATTTAATTTGAGTAGAAAATGGTTAGAAGTACTGTCATGCGCATTTTGTGAAGAAGTATATCCCCCATTAAAATTAAAAATTATTGACTGAATGTGTGTTATGTCCATCACAAATGCCGATGTAGAAAAGGAATTTTTATTTAATACAAGAAGTTCGAAAAAGAGAACACTAGGAAGGAAAATTTAAATTTTTTCCGAAAAATATTCAGTTAACATAAAAAGATCTTTTATATGTTTTTAATTAAAATAAATTAAAAGTATTGAAATCCTTTTTATGCTATTTTAAATTAAAAGTGTAACTGAATAGAGAAAGATCGGTTTTATTTCATAAATATAATCATTGTATGTAATATTTATTGTGTTATTGTTTAAAAATGAGATAGGGCCTTTGCTCTTTTTACCTCATTACTTTTTAAAAAAACAGGAAAGTGAGCGCGTTTTCTTACTCTCATACTCAAAAATGAATACAGGATGCTTTTTTCTGGTTCAAATCGCAATACCAAAAATATATATATATATTTTTTAATTTTTAAAAAAAGACAGAAAAATAAATTTTCTTTGAAGAAAATATAATTATTTTTCAACTTCTAACATACTATTTATTTCATTTTTTTTCTCTTTTTTTTTACCTTTCATTTCGTTTTTAATTTTACTGTGACTGAACTTATAGGAGAAAGAAACACCGTATCTTTTTCAAAGAGAATTGATCAAGAGAGGATATCTACGCTTTCAAAGAAGATTGCCCAAGGCAACTTAACAGCTACCTGTAAATGATTGATCTCTTGTTTCTTACTTTTCAAAGCGACCGAACTGGGTCGTAAAATTTTCCCCGTTCGACCTCCCAAGTTCTAAAAGGGGGAAAGGAAAAAAGTCTGTTGCATTTTTGAAGGGAATCGCAAAATAAGAGTTAAACGCTTTCGGAATAACTTTTCAGGAGGAAGTTGTCCAGTTAGAGGGTTAAAGTGTGAAATCCGTTATTTCATAGAATTACTAAGTATTTTCTGAAATAACAAGACGTAAGTCAAAGTATATAAAATTATTGAAATATACGATTTAACTAGGTATTCTATAGAATAACGGTTAGTTTATCGTTATAGTATGAATTACAGCATTCTCGAAAGCTCTTTGAGCCGGTTCTAGCTGCTCTGAGAAGAGTTTTTCCGAATAGCCAGAATAAAACAATTGTACTCTAGATTTCAGTTCAATATATGCCAGCGAGAATTAATTTCCATTAAATTTCCAAATATTTACATAACGCTTCGATCTGTTGCAACTGTGCAATGGTTAAAGTGGGCTTGTTTCAAAAAAAAAAAAAAAAAACAGTCGAATCCAATGTCATCACATCAATCTTTGATCTAATAAATAACAAAAAGTAAATTAAAGGTATCTCATAAAATTTAAATTAATATTCTATTACATTTTTGTTTTTTAAAAAAATACACAATGTTTTTAATGAAGCAATATGGTTTTTCTTCACAGCGTGTACTTTAGGGGTGATAATATTTAAATATAATATATTTTTGCAACCCCCTATTCTTTTCCCCCTTTCTGTTAAACTAATGTTAACAATATGAGCAATAATAAAATACATTGTCTGAGATTTCTCTGATTATTTATCAATTAATCATCTGCTAAAAAGATAAAATGTATTTTTTGAGAGATTTTAGCTACTTATTATCAATTTATTTATAAAATACCTTTGAAAGTGTTTATTTTTCACTTTAACGGTCTGTAGGTATAGATTCGAACCGGGTACCTTCCGATCCTCACACCAGTACTCTATCTATCACGCCAAGACGATCGTCTTCGCGTGATGTCTAAGTACTGGTTTACTTAGATACCGCTACACTACTCTCCCACCAGTGAGGTGGATAGGCGAACGATTTTTCCCCCGTTTGTTTGTTTTTGGAGAGAGAGCATGTTTTTTATTTATTTACTTATTTTATTCTCTCTCTTATTCTTATTTATTTATTTTTATTGCTGAGATGAGAGAAAGATGATCTATCGTTTGTTTCGGAGAGAATATGTGTTTTATTTTTTTATATTTTTCTTTTCTATTATTTATTATTATTTTTTTTCACTCTCCCTTATTTTTATTTTTTTATTTACTTTTTCTTGCGGTAGATGGCGCCATTACAGTTCAGAAAGTTGCGTTTTCTTGCTTCAGTCCAGGGTCACCAATGTAGGTATAGATTCGAACCGGGTACCTTCCGATCCTCACACCAGTACTCTATCGATCGCCAAGACGATCGTCTTCGCGTGATGTCTAAGTACTGGTTTACTTAGATACCGCTACAGGTCTATCTTTAGTTATTTAACAGAGTACCTAGTTATTTCATAGAATAACTAGGTAAAGTATGAAAAAAAGTTAAACCAAAACATTTGTTGGAAGGATGTTGAGAGAGAGAGAGAGAGAAATGCAGTGTACTTTTTAATAACTAGATCAGCAGAATGATTTTTTAAGTACTGTTTTTAACAAAAGAATGGAAGTGTAATATACCGTAGGCAATTCTTATGCACGATGTTGAATATTAAAGAAGAGGAATATATCACTGTGACTGCTGTATTTATTTACGATCAATTCCTTTGTTTTTCGGAAACTTCATTTGATGTAAGAACAGAAAAAAAAACCTTTTCAAAGTAGTCGCATTATTGATTTGTTCTGTGGAAAATTACATTTTATGCTAAGGCTGGTTTATAGAAGTTTAATTTTATATTTTGTTGCTGAATCAATATAATCAATATTTTTCAGTACAAAAAAGGCTGTGTGATTAATTTTCAATACATTTGAGTTACTTTTCAAATGGTATTGCCTTTGAATATTTTAATATGTGTATTCAAATTCTGTTTAACGCGTTTTTTTAAATATTTTATGTTTCTTTATTTTTCTCCTGTGTTTTGTGAAAATATTGGTAGACATTATTTGTATGTATTGAAATCCACAATTGCACACTGTTCTTTGCATAAGCTTGTTCAGTAATTATTTTTATCTTGCTAAAATCTCTTTCTTTTAAAATTACACATACAAATTTGTTTTATTTCATATTCCATTTAGTTCTCATTTAATCCCATAGATGGTGCCACGTATTAATGGTGTACAATATTCCTTATTTTGTTCTCATACGGTCAATTCCATCCGTTTCTCTCATTGAAATTAACTGAATTCTTTAGACCAAGATTTTCATCCTAAGAACGGTAGTTACAAAATCTACTATTTCTATAATTTGATAAATTCTGTAAATTTTCTTATAAAAATGAGTTTTCTTCTTTCTTGTTGTAATCTCAGGCTCTAAATTCCTGGCTAATTTTTATGAGTTCCTTTTTTTTTTTTAAATGAACGTGGTGATACAAGAGCAAATTCCTTTGATGCCCTTTCCAAAAAGCCATTATTAACCTCCTTTTTTTTTATAAATATTTCGGTTTTCGAAAAAAAATATCTATATGAGTGAAGGTAACAACTAACAACAATTCTTAAAATATTTTAAAAATTCGATGTAGTGAAAAAAATTTGACTTAGTTAAAAAAGTAGAAAATACATTAGGAGAATTTTATTTAAAGTAGCTAAAAAAATACATATTTTGTATATATGATACCATAAAAATTATTCAAATGTAACAAATAGTATGTTTATTTTTTAAAAATCAGAATCATGAGAAATGCAGGTTTTTGATGAGTTAGCACTAGAAATACCTTTGGCGTCAATTGGACACCAGAAATGGTTTAGTTTATTCTCCTTTCCGAATTTTTGCAAGAAATTGGAAAAATTTTCGTAACTTTTAAACCTTGGTGACATATATCCATGCATGCAATATATTAGGAAAATACAAGGACCCTCTTTTTTTTTTGATAGAGGAAAACACTCAAACATATTGCTACATATGCAGGTAATGCATCACATGCAAAACATATTGCATGTGATATGAGTGTTGATGACACATTTCAGAAATTATACGATCTATTTAACATATTGTTTTATACGTCAGTAATGACACCAAGGGAGGATTTCGCGCATAAAAAAATAACTAAATAAAAAAAAAAGAAATAAGATTTGAGATGAAGAAAACTGTGTCATCAGAGTCATAAAACTTTGTTTAAAACTGCAATTTAATGATTGTTTTTAGTTGTGGATATTTACTTCATTATTTTAACTAGAGATGGAGGATATGTAAGTCGTGATAATTATGAAGTTATTAATGTGGTTATTTATGGATATTTTTATTACCAGTAAAGAATGAAACGCCGACATTCTACAGAATGCCGGCGTTTCATATTTCGCCGATATTGAAGGACATGACGGACGTTTTATGGACTAAGTATGAACTATATGAATGTTTACATGTTTTGCCTAGGTATCGTATAGAATGACCATTGCAATTTAGGCAAAGTATTAAAAAATGTTCTGATAAGTCTATTATATCAATGGCAAACATTCCTAAGAAATACAAATGATATTCCGAAAAAATAAATAAGAGTGGGCTTAAAAAATTATTCAAAATACATAAGGGAGAGTGAAAGTTGCACAAAACAAATTGTTGCCTTTCTTATTAAGGAAAACAAAAATTTCCTATAAAAAAAGATATTAAAATTAACCTACTTGTTGCAACATGGTTATGCATTAATGACACTTTGAATTACATTTCATTACATTTCTGCGCAATGAAAATTCTGATTTTGGCACTTTGTTTTACACATACACTTGACGAGTCCTTGGACGTTTCGACTGGAATGAACAATTGCAATTGACCGGAGAGAAATTTAGTGGCCAGGAATATCTTCAATTCTCTTAGGGTACAAAGAGAATTGTGATCTCGAATATACTTGTTTTAAAATTCCTTCAGAAATTCCAAGTCGATAGAAACCATTCTATTTCCCACTCATTACAAGTGCCCATTTATTGGCATTAAAAAAGAAAAAAAAGCATAGGTTTCACAACAAAACCCTTTTTCATATTTTTCTGTTCTTCAGCTACGTTCACAAAGAAGGTGTGCATTTCAATATCATGACTCGTAACGCTTTTGTATTTGGTTAAAAGCTGTTTCAGAATTTTTTCACGTCCGATGGCCAAATGAGCTTCATGAAGTACTTAAAATAATTCAGAATCCGTGACGTAATACTGTACAGTACTGACGCCTTGTTTAACAGATTAAATGAGTTTACTTTTGTTTTCGACAATCATTTCATCATAGAGATTTAGCAACCAATAGTCCCTGGTTAAGTTTTTTTTTTTTTTTTTTTTGGCGACATCAACTCAGATTTTGGGCAGTTCGCGTCATCCACTGGTTGTTTCATGTCTATAGACCACGACAGTGGCACACACAAGGGGGGGTCCTGGAAGTCCGGACCCCCCAAAGCCCTTAATTTTTCCAATTGATCATAATTCTAAGTACATAGTACGTAAAATTTAATTAAGTATTCTTTATTAATGATTAATTTTATTAATTAATGCTAATTATTTATTCAATAATTAGTTTTTTACTGTGTTTTGTTCCCAAAAATCGACAAATTCAAAGGAAGCATGATACAAGAATGGTGAACTTTCGACCCCGAACCCCCTTTGAAAAATTCCTGTGTGCGCCACTGGACCACGATTTTTTCTCCAGAACTACAGCATGCTTCTTCATTTTCGTGCAGCACAAGAAAAAACTAATTTTTTGTAGAATAAAGGAGATGCATTAAGATCGGCCTTCTTTTTGCTCATCGGCAAATTCATATTATGCATTTTTTTTAACACTGATGCTCAGTCGAAATAAGAAACTGTTAAGTTTTTTTTAAAAAAAAAATATTTTATTAAATAGAGAAAACAGGGGGGAAAATAACAATATTAAACTATTTTTCTGAAATGTCTTCGATTATATTTCTTTTTCGCTTTCACTGGTTGAATCTTTACTTGACTGGACCATCCAGTAGCAACGTCTTTAAGTGCATCAACATATCCAAGACTTGGTGTTTTTGCCTGAGTGTCATTGATGCACTAGTATCCCAATTACCAAAGTACAGATGCAACATGTGAGCAGCAGCCAACATCTCTAGCAACAACTTTGCACTGACAATACCATTCAATGTTCGGATTTTGACCTATACCTGTTCTTATCCATATGCTATATACTTTTGAACTTGTGTGTCGTGATCTCAACTTGAGTCGAACGACTGAGGAATCCTCGATGTACGTAAAGAGAGTACAGCCCCTATTAATTAGGGTGTTCATGACTGTATGACGAGCTTTGTATAAGCTGATATATGTCAGAAGTTAAATATCGTAGCTCCTTCCATGTTAATCATGGAAACTCTGGAAGATCAGAGTCACTTAACAAAGTCCATATCGCCCATTTTCTTTCCCATCCTTTTTCTTCAACTGTTTTTTGTAAGTAATTAGGCTTCTTCACTAAATCTAGCATTCGGTGGGCAATTATGTTGTCGTTCTCAATATTGTTAAGTCTTGCTAGGTGGAAAACATTAAGAATTGCACAAACGATTTTAACATAATCTCTGAGGAATATGGCATTTGGACAGTTGGGATAATATTCTTTAAAGCTCCCGAGTTCATGAGCTGGCTGTTTACTGATTCAACTACCCTACAAATCGATGTCACCCAACGTGTGTCTCGTTAGCATCTTCTGTAGACAACTGTGTTTGTTTGTCCAGGAATGCAGGTATTTTAAAGGCATAGGTCCATTAATAAAAATCCCAAACAATCTGACTGATTCGCGGACAAGCTATTTTGTTTCGTATCACATCAACGCGCTCGATGCACTAAAACAAATGAATTTCAATTTAAAAGTTTTATTATTATAGTATTTGAGAGACTAAAAATATAGTGGTGCTTAAAGCGCTTAATAGTTTTTTTTTAAAATCAAAGTTAGAAAAAGTGATCAAAGTAGCAAAACTCTATGAATTTGCCAAGTTTGATGAGTTTTAATGTGACTTGCTATTTTTTCCCCTTTTCTTACCGTTTTATAATAAAAGTAAGGTTGAACACTTAAAGTTCGTATAAATATAATAATATAGCTCTAATAAATACTTTGAATTTTCATGAATATGACAGGTTAAAAATAGTCGATCTTTACCCACCTCCTCTAACTAAAATCGCGTATTTTGATATTATCACTACAAACCGCAAAGTGCAAATGCCAAAATGCTAAGCCTGAGACACGCGTTAAAAGGCACCTTGCCATACGATACTTGAAACGAATCGGAAATGCATTATTTCATATTTTTCCTGTTTCTAATGTGTAAACATACATTGCAGGGTAGTTTTAGAAATTATATACAATGCATAGGTATTCTAAAGAATGCCGGATTTCATAGTTTGTCGGTAACATATTTACTTAATACACATTTTATTGGAAACATAACCACATGTAATACATACAGAGAAGTTGCACCCAAGTGAGCTCTTATTAGAGTTCTCTACAAGTAAAGTTTGAGCCAAACGATTTAAAATACAGTAAAATATTGAAAGAACAAAATAACTTATTAACATTTATTTTTTATTAAACATTATAAACTTATAATCAAAAGATGAACAAAAAGTCTGTTATATATATAAAGTGAATAGTAAGTAAACATAAATACAACATCAGACAAATGTTCTTGTGATTTGAAATAAAAGTTTTGTACTCTAAGAAATATTATGGAAAAGTACGGGAAACCAAATCTCAAACTCTTACGTAAATCTGAAAATGTGTATTTGTTTATTGTTATTTTGATAGTTTTATATTCAAATACATGTATGTTATTCATTCACATTATCATTAATTGTATATATTTCTACATTTACAAGTTTTCTTTTTTTTTTTTTTTTGAAAAACAACACATTTATTGAGTTTTTGAAAAATAATCTGATATATTTCTTTGCACTGCATTTTTTTAGATTCAAATTGTTCGATATCGTCTATCATTCTTTTCACCTATGGAATGTGCGTTTAAATAACTACGCATATTTTTCATGATGTTCCTTATTTCGGATGGCATGGAAACAGAAGCTGCAATATTCATTTCATTTTCGTCGATGGAATCTGCACCAAGTCTTGAACAAACTCAAACATTGCATTCACTGCCTTAATTTGTGCTGTACACATTTTTGACATCTACTGCAAAAAACTCTTCCGTTGATATAGTTGGACAGTCCGATTCAACAGGTGCTTTCCATATTTTGCTCATTCCTAGAAGGGAATCTTCCTCTAGAACAATGGCAAGATGTCATAGATAGCAATGGAGTTTATATACAATCATAAGTAATGTTCATTATTGCGTTTATTTGGTTTATTTGCTCTTTTTTACTGGTAATAAAAGCGGTTAGAACTTTTGCATTCACCAAATATTTTTTTATTAAAGAATCCAAAGAGGGATAGTGAATTTTACGCACTATTTTTAAAAATGTCTTAAAAACTGAATAATTTAGGAATCTAACTTTAATCTTAATACCATAATTCTTAATAAATATGAAATAGTTTTATATAATAATTGAAAAAAAAACTTGATTGTAAAGTAAATTTTATCGTTGTTCAATAAGAACTTGAAAAAAAGTACCATTGGTATAGTATTTTATTTCAAAAGATTTATTGGTGAAAGCGGGAATGGATGGTAGGAAAATAAATTTATACTCCTAAGTACACTGGGAATACATGTGGATTATGTATGATAGAGGTCTACTGAATACATGTATCTAAGCGCATAATAAGAAGTTAGAAATTTTAAATTCATCTGCAGTTTGTTTTTTTTTTACACAAGAATGAGTTTTATGCCGATTATATATGTATACTTTCTTCTACTCCCTAATTTGTCCGACAAAATAATTCAATTGTAAAATTAAGCATAAGACTACGATATTTTTTTTATTCTGATCTTGTTGACGCTAAGTTATATAAAGATTATACGGGCAAAATATCATTTATGAACATCCATTATTCATTTCCAAATGAATTTTTAGCAATTTATATGCAAAAAAGGTCTTGAAATAGCATTTGGAAGAAATAAAGGAATTCTGTGTGCTTTTCTTTTAAAGTGGATTTTGGGATATTAATGCCGAGTGAATGACTGAGGGATTGTAGAGTTTATTGGCACAAGAATCGTCTTCAGCCGCACTGTCACAAAAATTTGCTTAAACAGCAATGTTGTTGTTGTTAGGGCCACCAGATCGGCAAAGCCCAGATCAAGGTCCACGAGATTCATCATGGCAAAGGGGTAAGTGACGCTTGTCGTTATCCATAGCTTTGAGCACCATACAGACGACAGAACGATTTAGTTCGGTTTCACCCCAATTTAGAGGGAGAATACCCTGTTGGTGGGCAGGGGTCTCCCACCTCTCTTCCCCTTCCACCAACTTCATGAAAGGACATGCTGCTCGACGTCTATTTAAAGTACTCCCATGCCGCGAAGGCACTATATATTTAATTACATCCATGTCTTCTCCGGGATTTGAACTCAGGCCCAACAGCTCAGCAGTCAGCGTAGCTAACAACTGTACCGGATGGGTGAGAAAGGGCAATTAAAGTTTGAAAACATTCTATGCATTAAAACAATCTGATATGAATAAGATATATTTAAAAAGTAGGTAATTAAAATCGTGTTAAAAATTTATGTACTAATGTTACACAATTAAAATGAAATAAAATTATTAGGAAAGTGAAAATAAAACCTAAGAAAAATCGTTTAAAGTATGACATTAAATAAAAACAGGCTATTTACACAAGAGATTGAAAACGTGTACGTTGAATTATCTTTTCCAATTCTTGGTCAGTGTCATGTAGTACATAAAACCTGACTTTATATTCCAATCCATCAAAGATTTGTCTACATCGTAGAAATCATATCTTTGGCTACTGATTTGTAATGAACAAACGTACTTTTCTTCGGTTTATGAGGGCAAATATGCAAATTCATTTCATTATTGGGATTTTGTTCTTTTGTGTGCTTCTGTCTATTTTTCTGGATTTTGTGTACACATTTTTTGAGCTTTTGATGCAACAGAAGTTGACGATTGGCTGTGGTAGAGGTAGTATTAAATAAAGGGAAAGATGGCTGAATTTGATAATGATATCGGTGTCTTAGCATTCAGACAAAAGTTTGACTAAATATCTTTACTAATGTTTATTCAATTCCTACTATTAACTCACACTCTCTATTTATGTATTTATCTTGGTGGAATTTTCAATCGTTAATAAAATACATTTTAAAGCACTCGATTGAGCTGAAATTTTATATACATGATTATTTTGGAGGATAATACAATAATTTAATTATAATTAATCCAGGTTTTCCTAAATATAAAGCAGCAGCAAATGAACTTGCAGTCTACTACCATAAATCGAACAGGTTGGATTTCACAAGAGACAACATACCTATATATATTGAGGAAAGCTAAAAACATCATTCACGGCTGCCGAAGCACTGATGTAGGTGACCAGGAACTGTCGAGGGTTTTTACATCGACGATACTTCTACTTGCAATGGCAATGTTAGACCTGACTAAATATCCAGGACCAGATGGCATTTTCGGCCGAATTCTTGAAAACCTTGGTCAACTAGGTAAACAGCGCCTTGTTGATTTGGTCAATCTGTCTTGGAAGACAGGGCGTCTCCCAGCTGACTGGAAAAGAGCAACTATAATTACTTTCAAGAAAGCAGGAAAAAAGACCTGGACACCTAAGGATTTCAGATACATTGGGTTGACTAGTACTGCCTGTAAAATCATGAAAAAAAATTATTCTGATTAGAATCCATTACATTTTTTGGATAGTAAGAATTTATTGTCATGTAAACTGTTCGGCTTCAGAAAGGGCCATAGTACTATTGACCAAATTCTATTTTTCTGCCACAGCGTCAGAGATACACAAAATCTTAAGCCTACTTATCACACAACTGCTGCGCTCTTAGATCTCACCAAAGCATTTGTTTGAGTTTTGAAGCATAAATTGTTGAATGAACTCCATGACGCTTTCAGCATTCGTGGTAACACATTGGTGTGGATTTCGGACTTGCTCTATCGTAGATCTATAAGAGCGAAATTTAACAAGACTTTTCTGATCCAGTTGTGATAGGACAGGGCGTTCCAAAGGGTCCTGTCCTTTGTCCTACCCTTTTCTCACTATTTTTAGCAGGCATAGAGAAAACGCCTCCCACTGGAGGGAAATTGGGCATATTTGCAGATGCCATCATTGTCTGGTGCTCTGGTAGTGATTTGACTGAGATGGAGACAACTCTTAATAATTCACTGTCAGCTTTGTCAGCCTTTGCTTCAGAAACAAAGCTTTGTTTCAATCTTTTCAAATCCATTGTCACGTTTTATACTACCAACAAAAAGCTATACAATCATTAGACCAAATTAAAGATGAATAATGAAGACTTTGTGTACGAGCAGCATCCTAAATATTTAGGATACATCTTGGATCCTGAATAGACTAGTAACAAACTTAATGATCATATTGTCTCAAAAAGTAGACAACGATTAAAAATTCTGAAATACGTTGCAGACAAAGACTGGGGAGCTTATGCAGTCACTTTAAGGAATACATATATGGCACTCATAAGGCCAATCCTGGAGTATGGTTTTCTGGTTTTTAGCTGTGCATCGGATACTAATTTTAACCAATTATAAAAAATCCAACTCAGGGCTGTTAGAATTATCACAGGTTTGAGGCGAATCTGCCCTAGAAAAATTGTACTCTTCGTGGCTGATTTACAACCTATCAAAACAAGAAGGGCTAAATTCACCAAATACTTCAATAAACTGTCTAGCTATGGCCAACATAATAAAAATTTGCTATATATTAGCAATTGGTGAAATAATCAGATACTAAAGAAAAATAGCCCTTTCAGTCAAGCAGAACTTCTACAATTGCATTTTAGTGATGTTGAGCCTCACTCTCTAAAGTCTTGTCTCAGCCCGGTGAAGGGAATCCCAAAAGTGCATTTCCACTTTGACCTTTTTACTTCTGTCATTAAGGGGTATTTGATTCCAGATCATCTTTAGCTGTTAACAATGGAGATCACTGAAAGAATCCCTAGTGACGCCATTAAGATCTATACAGATGGCAGCAGACTGTGTCATTGAGTGTGAGTGAATGTAGTGTTTTATGGCGCAAGAGCCAAATTTGGCTATACTGCGACTGTGTCATTGAACAGGAAGTGGCATTTACATTGAGAAACGTGGAGAGAGGTCTTCTTTTTTGCCACCGTAACCCCAACTCCTCCGTCTTTAAAAGTAAACTTATTACAATAGAGTCGGCATTGAGGAGGTTTTTAATGAGCAAGACTTCGGAGAACTCTAGACCCTCTCTGATAGTCGTAGTTCTCTCCAACATCTTTATAACTGGATCACAGTCGGAGACATAGCTGGTGTCTTCATGCTTCAAAAACTTGCACAAATATCAGAGTCCCGTGAGGCTCATTTCCAGTGGATTCAATTCCATGTTAGCATCTTTTGAAACGAACAAGCGGTTCTGCTGGCTAAACAGGGTTGTAATGCTTCTCCACCTATTTCTTCAATACTCACCTACTCTGAACATCAATCTAGGGTTAAATCAGAAATTTCAAATGAGTGAGGACTCCGTCCAGCCATCACTGGTATGAAAGCAAACATCCAGGATCCTCAATCCTACTTAAATGTGGCAGAGACTCTCAGACTGCAATATCTAGATTGAAAAGTAGCCACATAAACAATCTTTCCATTTGTGGATGCAGGAAGATCTCTGCTCTTTGTACCAATTGAAAGACTCAGCACGTCTGTCCAGATAACATCTTGGACTGCTTGGGACTTTCGAGGGAGGTCGTTTCTTTTCTCTCCCATCCTGGTATTGGACATATTAAGGGTCACTGGTCTTTTGTGTCTTATCCGACTCCGTCAGACAGACTGAGGATTAGCCACAACAACAACAATTATAATTAATAAAAATTACTTGATTAAAACTAATTATTTAAAGAATTACAAATACCGCCACGTCAAGACAATTTTTGGCGACTTGTGTCAAAACTTAAAAAGGTATTTTTCTCACGTTTTAAAGCATTCAGTTGAACTGAAGTTTTATATGCACGATTATTTTGCTTGACAATACAATACTTTAATGATAATTAATAAAAGTTAATTACCACTTAATGCTGTGATTCTTTCATATGTATATACATATTTACATTAATTGTAACTATCTAATAAAAAGTAGCTAAAATAAAATTTTCTTTGTTGATTTAAGTAGGAATTGATTTTAAAAAATTGTTTTCATGTTACTTGTTTTTCTTTCAAGTCGCTTCTCCTAAAGTACCTATCAAGATGCCGTATGTTAGCAATGTACCAAAACTAGTAATAAGCAAAGATCTATCCACCACATAAATCTTCCATAAAGTTAGATTACTCTCTTTTGTGCAAACTTCTTGAAGCTTTGTTTCTCTCAAATCCCGAGAAAATCTGTATTTCGAACACTGAAGTTTAGTCTGAACTTTCTTTGCCACTTCGTTTGTCATGGATGCCGAGACCATTATCAGTAGCTGAAATGTAAAATAACAACCTTAAGTACAAATTAGGGAAATGAAATATTCGTTACCCATATGTTTACGAAATGCTAGTCTGTATCCTTCCCAGAATAATTCAATCATAATCACAACGACTGTAAGAAAAGTTAAGAACGAAAGTTCTTTATCCACTTTTCTCATGCTTTTCTTTATCTTTTCATAGTTATCAAGCAAATTCCTATGTTCTTGGATAAAAGTCTGGTGATGAAGTAGGTCGTGTAGATGACCGAAAAGCAATCGAATAATTCTGCAGATTAGACTATAGTAAATGATGAATACTGCCAAAATGAATTTCGTTATGAATGAAAACAAAAACTCAGAAATTAAAAGAACCAAAGAACAAAATAATGACAGATATGAAGGAAATTCCATTCCTTTGAAAAACTCTTGCAATGCATTAAACTTTTTGGATGCCAAGAAACAGAATATTAGAGTCCAAATACGAATTAAAATTTGAATTAAAATAAAATAAAAGGTGCACATCCATTTTTCCATTCTGAAGTTACACTGTGGCTCCAAAATATTAAATATTTTCATTAAATTTTGAATAATTTGGCCCATTGCTTGACGCTTCCTAAATATTAGCACGTAAAAAAGCCCTTTTAATAAGGTTAAGAATGTATGTATAACTTCTTTTGATTCTCTCCTTTGATTCTTGAAAATTATGATCCATGATATTCCACTTACAGTAGATAAGCAGAGGATGGCAATAAGAATATATCTGATATAAGCACTGAAGGAGGAAATTAATTTAACCTTCTTAACTTCCATCTTTTGTTTTATTTGAGAGAAATGACCTGGTATTTCAATTCCGAACACCCGAAGTAGAAGGAAAAACAGACGAAATTCCCTCGCAAAACTGTTTTCAGCATTGTACATTATTGCTGATGAGTAGATCATTTTTACTTTTGCTTTAACACTTGCGTGACGATTAATTTTTTTTCTACGTAGGCTAGTAAATTTTCTTACAATTTTAAACATTTTAAAGAAGAATGTTTCTACTTCAAACCGAACATGAAAAAATTTCAATTGTTTTGAAAAGATACTATGAATTAAACAGAAAGATATAAGAGTTTTCTTCTTTATGCTTGTTAATGATCCCTTTCTGTTTTTTTGCACACAGAAGGAATATTACTTAGTTGTTTGGGATGTGTTTTATATTAGTAATAATATAACTCAGTGTATATAGGTACAAAGAATCATAATCTTTTTTGAGATTCTTTTTTCTGCTGATGTAATTAATGTCTTGCGGTTATTACTTAAAATATATATATCCATATTGATTTCATTGAACCATGTCTCGCTTTTTAAAATTCAGGCATTCCTCGTTTATTTAAACACGTAATTCACTAAGAAAGTTTATAGATTTTCTCTTCAATTCACATTTGTTTGCATGTATGTTTCTAAGGAAACGTGAGTACTATGATATTTGAAGTGTTCAAAGCACAATTATGTTTCTCAACATAAATAATATTACTGATATGTTTACAACAGCATTAAAAAGTGACTAGACTTTTTTTAAACACATTCTGGGGTAAATAAACGAGCTACAGTTGGTTTATGTACAAATATTGAAATGATTCTCACGAGGAAAAGTAGAAAGAGATAAAATATTATAAATTACATCAAGTATGATAGTGAGAAAAATAATTAGATAACCGTTTTCGATGCTTGGGCAGTGTATGAAGCTAGTAGTCTCGGCATTCCATTCCTGTTCATGAACATTATAAAGAATCGTGCCATCCTTGTTTACTGTGTCTAGAAGCTTTGTCACTCTTTTCAGAGATTAATGCAGTGCTATTTTTATTTCGATTTTTTATAAAGTGAGAAAATGTTTTTAAGGCCCACTTTTTAAATTTCTACACTGTTAGCTTATAATCTCTATTTATTTATTTATTTATCTTGATGGAATCTTCAATCGTTAATAAAATACATTTTAAAGCGCTCAGTTGAGCTGAAATTTTATATACATGATTATTTTGGATGGCAATACAATAGTTTAATTGTAATCAAAAATTAATCTCGATTTAAACTAATTATTTAAAGAATAACAAATACAGCTACGTTAGTATCATTTTTGGCGACTTAGCGACCTTTTTAGCGAATTGTGTCAAAACTTGAAAATGTTCTTTTCTCACGTTTTAAAGCATTCATTTGAACTGAAATTTTATATACATGATTTTTTGGACGACAATGCGATACTTAAATGATAATTAATAAAAACTAACTACTACTTAATGCTGTGATTCTGTCTTATGTATATACATATTTAGATTAATTGTAACTATTTAATAAAAAGTAGCTAAAATAAAAATTTTCTTTGTTGATCTAAGTAGGAATAGATTAATTTTTTTTTATAATGATTGTGTTTAACTGCAGTTTCCATTTAAAAACCCGTAGAAGACGCAATTGTAAAAGATTAATAACATTGCTCTTATAAAAAACCGAACACTGATATTATTCCTGCTGTTTGTGTTAAAGGCCCCCCTGAATCCAAATATGATCCCCCTTATGCTCCATCACCCGCTTTTTACTAGGAACATTCATTTATATTTTTACTATTACTAAATAATTTCATGGCTACAAATTTTATTTGAAGGAGGTTGAGTGAGTGAATTATTGTGTTGTTTTATGGTGCTGGAGCGGAATTCAGCTATATATACTGCGCCAAACATTTGTTAAAATGTTAAGATTCTACAGATTCATATAGATATAAAAAATATATGCATACATGGATATATATTATACTTATATGAATGCATGCATGTATATAAAATTTCTGAATAAAAAACTATCTAAAAATCACACACACACACACAAAACGTTATAACTCAAATCTTTATATATAAAAATCTTTTGTGCGTGTTTATGTGACTAAACTCCTTCTAAACGGCTGCACTGCTTTTGATGAAATTTGCTGTGTGGGTTCAAGTGGATTCGAGAATGGTTTAGATTCGCAATTCGGTTCAATATTGCAATTGGTTAAAAATATATTAATTAAAAACATTAAAAATATTCAGTTCCAATACTCACCTGCATTGTTGTAACAACGTTATTGTTATAAAAATGACGCAACTTGGGGTTAAAAATCTATTCTCATCCAAACTGGCCAAACCGGGACTTTATTGTTACAAAATTGCAAAGGAATAATGTTTTTTAGCGTTTTTAATTAATATCTTTTCAAATAATCTTTATTTATGTAATTCTTCTGTGCGTGTTTATGTAACTGACTCCTCCTAAACGTCTGGACCGATTTGGATGATATTTTTTGTACGGGGTCAATTGGATTTAAGAATGATTAAGATTCAGAGAGAGAATTCGGTCCGATATCGCAATTAGTTAAAAATATGCCAAACTTATGTAAGGGTGTTATGTATCTGTTCATAAAAATTCGCGCGTGGGCAATATTCTTGAGGCTACTATTTTGAGCGGCAAACTTCAAGGTGAAGTTGTACTTCTACCACAGATCCTATTGATTCCTTCAGATTCACCTACCCATTCAAATGTTTGCAATTTCCATTTCACTTGGTATTTGCTATGACGATTAATAAGTCTCAAGGTCAAACAATGGCAATTTGTGGCTTAGATTTAGAAAACGCTTGCTTTTCACACGGTCAATTATATGTTACATGTCCGAGGTTTGGCTAACCATCGCATTTGTTGTTTATACCTCTCAAGGATTAATCAAAAATATTGTACATTAAATGGCATTACGATAAATTTATTTTTCGAGCATTAAAAATTATTCCTGTTATGAAAAAAAGCTCGAGTTTTACCTTTTTCACCCTTTAATCACAACATGTTTAAGTTTCTATTCAGAATAGGTTCTATATTAAACTTATAGTTAATAATAAATACTTACTCACACGCAATCGATAGGTCGAATTGTGGTAACAGCACATGTGATGATGTCAGGTATTGTTATAACTTTCTTTATAAAAAAAATTATCAAAACGGTTCAGATTGTTACTACTTATTCAAAAAAGTTTTGTAATTTTCGGATTTAAGACGTGTGTACAGGACAACGTCTATCGGGACCGCTAGTTAAATATAAAAATTTAATTTTACACATAAACGCAAATAGATTTTGGTGAGAAGGTTTCCAAATCAAGTCAGATAAGGTTAAAACAGACGAATTTTAAAAAAGGTAATGGGATGATGATTAAAAAAGTGGCTATCTACTAAAATGGGACGAACAGTGTGCGAGACCTTGCATGGAGGACATTCAAAATCATCTTATACCAACAACAAATGCCTGTGCGTTAAGAGAGTATGATAAATATGAAGGCGATTCAGTTAGACATTAGATCAGCGATATTCAACCTACGGCTTGCGGGCCGCATGTGGCTCACTCTTGCCCCATTGCCTTAAAAAATTTAATTATTGGAGAACAATGTACACAAAAATTTAACAGGAAATTCTGTCAATCAAGCAATCAAATGTATAAGGTTTGCTACCAATTTGTTTTTTAATAGTAAAAGGAAAGCAAAAGGCTTGGTCATATATGAAAGAAAACTAAAAAATATCTCTTATTCAGTAAAAATTCATAAAAATAGATATTTTAGTGTGTATGATAGAAAAGTTATTATAGTATTGAAATAAAAGCCAAAAATTATGAGTTTTAATATTTTTTATCAATTTTGTTCATCAATATGGCTTTGGTTTTGTCAATAGTGTTTTTTCCCCACTATCTGCATGTTGCAGTCCGCATGAAATAACTTGCATGTGTATGGGGCCCGCGTGAAATACTTACCATAAGTATGCGCCCAGGCGGGAAAAAAGGTTGAGTACCCCTGCATTATATCATTGCATTGGCCTCACAGGCCATGCTCTAATGACAGGCTTCATAGAATGCAGTTTGTTATCCAACTGCCGACTTCATGATTCCTGCCAAGCTGTAGAAATATGATGAATGATAACGCTCTTGTCCGATAGTGGAATTGCTAACGGAAAATGGGTCGTTGTCGATGGAGCCACGCTGTCTGCTTCCTCGTCGCCCATAATACGCACATGGCTTGGTAACCAGCAAAACTGTACATCAAATATCTTGCCCTACGAATGTCGGGTATATTTACACACTAGAAAATGACGCCTATTTTTGTAATTTTCAAACGCTTCTAAGACACTAATGCTATCAGTATAGTTGCAGTGTGTACGTGACTTGTTGGAATCCGTTAATTTAAGTACAAAGTAAAAGGCGACAGCTTCGGTAGCAAACACACTGCAAAAAGTACCGAGTCGATAATCAAGTATATTATTTTCAATCCCGATTCCGCAGCCAACGTAATCTATTCGTTTTGAACCAATTGTCTAGATGGGCGAATTATCAGGATAAAGAAGGGAAATGATTTATTTAAATCTACGAATATCTTACGAAGGACTACAGAAGTAAAAACATCTTAAGTATTAAAATATTCGGTGTAAAATTGTTTTCTACATACTCCAGCTCCTAAGTTCCCGCACGTCTTTATTCTGAAAGTATTAACCCAGAGTTTCCCAGAAAAGTGTACCCACCGTCTGTGTTTCTGAAAGGCATGAGGTTCTTAAGGGGTAAAACAGGCTCAAACTTGATTTATATGGCAACAATGGGTTCACATTGTTGATTGTTTTCCTGAATATGATATTTGATGAATGAAATGACACCTAAGTGTTCATATTTCTGACATTTGGGACGATCTAGCACAGGGATGACGAACCAATGGCACGTGTACCATTGATGGCCCGTGACATAATATTTTGGGCGCACCACTATTTAAAAAATTGCATTTTAGTTCTAAATAACGATGCACACTATGAAGATTACGAAGAAACTCAAGTTATCGGTCTAGGGCGGAGGGGAGAACACTCTTCTGTTATTGTTTTGCCTTATAGTTCCGTCATGAACTCACTTGATGTAAAGTTTGTCTAAGCATATAGCATAGTCAATTTCGTTGACACAACTGTATTTGAAAGTTTATTTGTGTTATATTTGCGATTTTTAACTGTTATTTAACATGGATAGTGCAGCAGAAAAGCGAGTGCAAATATTTGATGTGACTACTTGGAAGAAATCAGACTCTGTTTCAGCTGAACGAGGGGGGAATTGAACAATATTCACAGTTGTTGGATGTTATGTGGTTTGCAAAATTGATGTTTATTTACAGACATACATTAACATTTAAATTAATTGAACATAAAGATTTAAAACCAAAAAAAACATTTATCGTCATGAGGGATCTTATTCGAGCTTTTGAAACTGCTTATCTTGAGAAACGATATTGTTACAAAAAAAAAACCCTACAATTTCTTTACAAATTTGAATTTTTTTAAAGGTTTAGATGTATATGAGTGATTGAAGAAGTTGTTTCCTGATATTTTAACCATATTTCCATCTAACTTTGCCTCCGATTCACTGTTTTCAGAGAGATGAATAACATTAAAAACTCGCTTAGTAACCGTTTGACAGAGGGTTTCAATTAAGCTTGCTTTCTGCTAAAAGTAACATCTTACAATCCTAATTCAAGTTATTTGTCATATGATCTGCAGCAACTAAAGTCGCACTAATGTTACATCTAATTTGAATTATACGTATAACTGAAGCATTTTCTACTATACATTTATTCGTAGTAAATAAAGAGTTTTTAGTTGTTCGCATTTAATTTTATTATTTTCCCAATAATCACAAGCCAAAAATATTTCGTAGCACATCTAAACCTGAATACTTTAGAAAAAATGGTACGTTGACCCATAAAGGTTCGCCACCCCTGGTCAAAGAAGAGCCATTGCACTCTGTCATTCCCTCCTCAAGACCTTTCCGATCATTAAAGGATGCGCTTTTGGAAGAATGACATTTTTCGATGCTCTCATTAAATGAATAAAGGCTCGTCTTGAAATTTGTACATTATTGCTCAGTTTTCCAACCCCATGTTGGACGAATTTTCCCTGTGATATAATCTATCATTATTTGACCATTTTAATATTAACTGTTTGTTAAATAACAGTTCACTTCTTTTTCATTATGCTATGCTACTATAAACGCTTTAATCCATAGTAATATAAATCTTATCTATATTCTCAATTTCATTGCAAAGAAACCGATATTTTTCACGTTGTGCCATTGTTTGTGTGTGTCTGTGACCTTAATTTTAGACACCAGGATACTACAAACCAGGAAACAAAAATTATGTTTCATTAAACGTTGAGGAGTATTTTAATTACTTATTCAAAAATGCTTGTATGTGTTCTTTCATTTACATTACACATGAGAATAAAGAGTGTAATGATCAGAGGAAAATTCAAGTATCGATATTCTTCAAAAGAATGAAATTTCATGAAATAAAGTAAGTTTTGAGGGTTATGTATTTATATTAACATATTTCGTATAACACATACAAATTAAAATTTGGTAGGAAAAATAAAAAAAAAATTCATACATATATAAAAATTAGTAAATAAGTATGTATTCAACAAAAAGTTATTTTTCTTCATTCCAATTGATATTTATTTAAATTGTTACTAAATTGCTTCATTTTTTACAGATTGAGTGACACAAGTAAGTTGAGTGAGTTAGTGATTGTTGGGTTTTATGGCGCAAGAGCCCAAATTGGCTATACTGCGCCACACGTTTGTTAAAATATTAAAACCATGGTAAAAATACACATGAAAAATACAATGATATATATATATATAAAAGTAAAGTTAAAGTGAAAACATTGCAAAAAGTCAAATTAAATATAAAAAACCAATTCTTCGGATAAAAGCAAATAGGTTTTGGTGGGGTATTTCTCCCACCACACAAGTAAGTTGAAAACATGTTAAACGTATCAAAATATTTTTCCAACACTGTGTAAATTAGTTTGTCCACACTTGAGCTTTATATATATTAAAAGTAAAACACTAACTTTTTTGTAACATAACATATTAAACAATACTATTTTTTTCTAATGGGGCTGAGCATTGATAGCTTAACCTCTTTTCAGACCTAGTAGGTTCATTCCTCAGGAGCTGGTATCACTCTTCAGCACGGCACCATATTGGCGATACCGATCATTGCAAGTAAGTTTGTACCCCAGTTTTCTCCCCAGAGGGAGGCACCTGAGCACTGAAGATGTGGACTTATACCAGAATTAATTTGAACGAGAGCACCCCAAGCCAAATAGACGCACACTATGGGGAACTTGATATGCTGTATAATCATATGACATGGCCGCTGTCGATTTTCTGCATCATAAAAATCCACCGACTCGGTCGGGGTCGATCCAGCGAACTTAGGTGCAGAAGGCCAGCGACAAACCAACCACGCCACCCAGTCGAATAAACAATGGTATAAAGCTCTTTTTCACTTAGGTCCACCTTGAGTGGCCAGAAGCATCCCATAAGTCGCAAGCGTACCCATTGCACTCAAGATGAGGGATCGTTTGATTTTGTAAACTTTCCACAAAGTCAGCGAAACATCTCTGCTGCATTCACTCCGAATGATCACTTTTAAATTAGTATAATACTGAGAAATTTTCCAGGGTAACGATTGTACGGCTTCTTTGGCTAAGGAAAAAGCGATGTTAGCAGCTGATGCAGGTAATATTATCATACAAACTGAGGCAATGAACAAGATTTCTCCAAAGAAAGCGTGCAAGTAATCACCGGAAACGAATATTAATTCGTAATTTATGAAGAATAATCTCAACAATGCACTCAACACAATGACGAACTCTGAGAAACATAGATAATCCTCAAGAGATTTCATAATATTTTTAAGTTCTAGATAATTTTGAATTAAAAGCACATAAGGAAAATATTTACTTAAGGGCCTTATCTTTTCCTCAATTCTGTTAAAAAGAAGCTTTACACAAAAGAAACAAATCCATAATATCCTGTCAATGAAATAAATATTACTGCTCCCGTTGCTGGAATTACAATCACACTGATCTCAGGAAAAATCATAAAATATTGCTTTAATTTCGGAGTGAGTGAGTGAGTTTGTGGGTTTTTGGCGCAAGCTATACTGCGCCAAACAATCGTTAAGAAAATTTAAAACGTTATATAAAATTGAAAACACAGTAACAATAGCATAAGATAAAATATGATAAATATGGATTTTTTCTATAAGATAAAAGCATATAATTGTTGGTGGGGCGTAGACAAAACAGTTTTAAAAAGTTAAAATTTCAAATCACTTAAAAAACCGTTTTCAAGCAATAAAAGCAATCAAAATTTGGTGGGGATGAGTCAGTAAGTGATTGTGGGGTCCATCGGTGCAAGAGCCGATTTCGGCCACACATTCGTTGAAACCTTAAAAGTATAAAACATTAAAAATTTCAGGTAAAAAAGGCAAAATCGCAAAATTCATAAAATTCAATCAGAAAAAAAAACAAATATTGGTGGAGTATTTTCCCACCAAGTTCGATAGGTATTATTCAGTAAAAGTTATTCTCTAAGTCTGGACGGTGTTAAAAGTAAGGAACCTTTCCAATATTTTTTACCATCCTTTTGAACATGATCAGGATGCTGTTCAAGTTCATCTTCCTCAACGTCATACGTGATCATGTCTTCCTCATCCGTCGAAAGGTCTGTAGGAGCTGGTTTTTTACGTCTATACGGTGCCATCTTTATTTCTATTTTTTCTTCATTTAATTTTTTAAGTAATTCTTTTTTCGTTTTCGTATACGTGTTTTTGATTTTAATTTGGAATCCCGTTCAGTATTCGATGTAGTTGAATGTTCGATGTAGTCGGTTGAATGTCGTTGGATAAGGAAGTGGATACAATTGAGGAAGATTCAATTGGGGTGAACATGTTAGAAAGTATGACATTGGACATAGGAATAGGTGGTTCAGGCTGTAAAACTGTAGCTGCATTGGAAGATATGGAAGGAAGTAGTTCTGCTTGGGTTGATGAAGATGATTTGGAAATAACAGGAGTGGATATTAATGTCTTCTGTTTAGGGAGGGATGAAAGCGGTTGGAGTAAATTTACTGGCGGGCATTTTATTTTTGTGATGTTTTCATCTGTTTGGGTGGAATTGTTTACTATTGAGGATTTTGCAGCCTTGGCATAGGTTTGGACTAATTGTGGCACTATTAATTTTCGGGCTTCTACATATGTTATATTTTTATGAGTTTTTATTTCCTGAATTTGTTTTTCGGTTTTCCACTGCGGGCAAAGTTTGGAATCAGCAGTGTGGGGTTGAGAACAGTTAATACATTGAGGCTCTAGACTGCAATCTGGGGAAGCATGTCCAACAGATGCACATCTAGAGCGCGTCAATTGTCCTCTGCAGGCAGTTGGAGAGTGTCCGAACCTCTGGCACTTGAAACAGCGCAGAGGATTCGGAATGTATGGACGGATTTTACAGTTTAAATAACCAGCTTTTATTGTTTGAGGTAGTGTGGGGCTGCTAAAACTTAAAATTAAGTGTTTAGTCGGTATAATAGCTGTATCCTTTTTTATTGTTATTCTTCTGACCTGAATGACCCCCTGATTGGAGAATCCTTCAAGGATTTCCGTTTTAGAGGTGGTCAAAAGGTCAGGTTCAGAGATGACTCCACGGGATGTGTTTAAAGATTTATGTGGAATTATATTCACAGGTGAATCGAGAAATGTTTTCGCAAGTAGGAAAGACTTTGTCTGCGTAGAAGAACTGGTTTCAACAAGTAGATCACCGGATCTCAATCTTTTAACGGATTTCGGTTCTCCACCTACTCCTTTCAGAGCTTTATGTATTGTAAATGGTGATTTAACAGACATGACATTGTTAGGCAAGGAAATTAACAAAATTCTTACACGTTGAGCAGTTTCGTCGATTGAAAGGTTGGGCAATACAAGGCCTTTACCCTGGCACAGCAAACTTGGATCCATATGCGTACAAAAAAAATCTTCATTCTGGCGTGCCTCCACCCACCACGGAGTCCAACAAGGAAGGCAGTGTGCCGGTCATCTGGCAAAAACCCAGTCACGGTGCTTACCTGAAGTACACCCAGAATATAATGCTACAGCATCAAGGCGAGGATCCAACGGGTAAACCCGACACCTCTTATCTGCAGCACTAACCCTACAGCAGTGTCTCTTCGGGGACTCCGAAGAGAGGTACCACCAGCCGATTGACAGGAGCGGGCTCACTCCTGCCACCCGACTACAGCGAAGCGTGGGCCAAAGGTATTCCCAGGACACCATTTTCCTCCTTACGTGACGCCGCACACGGCAAACATGCGGGTCAGAAAACCAACGTTGTTAGTCAAAAACAAAAATAATAATCAAAACATGTAAAGAAATCCAAGTAATAATAGAAATACCAAAAAAATAACCTAAAAAATTAAAGGATGAAACTAATTTAACGCAATAGAAAATGAATACAAAAATGTTATTAATAACGAGAATAACAACAAATCTAATTAAAACAAATCAATTAGGTTTCTTTACATATATATTTCAAAAGTAGTTGTCTGTGTTCTGGACGGGAAAAGAAGAAAAGGGAAATTTGAATGGCAAGAAAGAGGGCCGAAAATAGAGAAGGATCACTAGGGTTCCCCGGGTTCGTGAAGCCCGTGTTTACCAAAGACAGTAAACCCCTAGGGAGAAGGAAAAGATCACTAGGGCACCTCGGGAGCGTGAAACCCGTACTCACCTAAAGAAGGTGAGCCCCTTGAGGGAGCTTTAATTTCGGAAAATTAGGATCATAATTTTTAATTAGGCTTCGATAGATTTCATATTCACTTGAAAAACGATACAACAAAATATAGCTTAAAAATGTTAATGTCATGACAAAACAATAAACAAATATTGACATCTGGAGTTTTCGTTCATTTTTACAGCACTGCAATATTTGGGAGCATTTCCAAAGTTTCATTAATATTACATGGATTTGTTAAGGAGATCTCCTTGTTTATTCATTCATAGTAAGTTGAAGCAGATCAATAATAAGAACCACCACTGGTCTTTTCTTTTCCGGTGATAATACTACAGAAAATGCTTGAGTTACTATCCCTAAACACTGAAGAAGTATGAATAACTATCTCGGAGACTTCCAAGTAAAGCGATGGAAGCGAGAATGTTTCAAAACCCCACCATTTGGGTATGATTATAATCCAGTAATACGAAAAAGATATAAAACTGACTGAAATTTTTTTTCTCTCGGATTTACTCGCTTTCTCATGATAATTTATAATTGTATATTGTCAATCGTTCGAAATAAAATACTTTAAGTTTTTTACTTTCTTTCTATTCTTTGAATACCTATTAATGAAGGAAATTGGATAAGAGTTTAATAATTTCTCAATTTTGGACTTTTGTAAATATTCTTATTAATTTAGGATTTCAAATTTTTTTTCTTGATGAATGATGTAATACGTTATTAAAACATTTGAATTGTTTCCATATTTCATTTCCTTTGTTCATAAAGAATTAAAAATGTATTTTCCAGTCTTTCCACAAAAGGCTTCTTTTCTTTTCACCCAAATTTGGCCACAAAATTATTTTTTCTTTATACTATTAAATTTAAAGCTATTTATTCATTAACTTGTATTCACTTTTCATTATTTTCCAAAGAGCTAAGTAACATGAATTCATACAGTTTACTACTTGTGGCTTGATTTATACGCGTCATTCATTCAAAAGGTTGATTTTTTTTAATTACCCTGATCACAACAAAGGTGCACAGAAATTTTCCTGCGATGGAATAAATTGCTTTCAATTTATATACGTTTCGCCTCCGAAATTTTAATTTAGGAAGTAACCCGATTTTACTCAGTATTCATTAGTATTTATTGATAGACTCGTGTAGCTCTTTAATGTAATTTCTGTTTATAAATTAAAATATATGTTTTCTTTTGTGTAAATAATTTGAAAACTACCTTAAGATATCAATCGTAAATAAATTAAGCCATCTTTGTTCAATAGCTGTTAGTAAGAAAATAAAAGAAATCTCGAAAATATATTGATTTGGCTCGAAGTGCTAAAAATCCATTAATCGATATTACTTTGGAGATTGCAATTCTTTTCAGAAAAGTATTCCTAAATTCTTTCCTGTCTCACTAGCCATTCATAAAATATATGCAAAACAAATGAGTTTTTAAACTATTTTACGTTCACAATACTAATAAAAGTTTAATAATAATTTGAACTTCAAACTTTAATAAATAATATCAAATTTGAAATTACGTTTTAAAAGTTATTCATATTACATCTGGAGACTACATAAAGAAATATCTGTTACAGTGATAGTCAAGTGGTCATGGTCACAAACTCGTGGTTGGCGTTGTAGAGTCGCATATTTGAGTCCTGCTGCCTGCTGCCACGGATCAAAGTCCTCTCATCAGTGTAATGTGGAAATTAGGTTAAAAACTTAAAATACTTAATTATCAATTTATCAAGCATTAATAAAGAAGTTCAGAGAGATATACATATGAATAATATCATTGTCAAAAAATTATAAACTATGTTATTTTTATCACTTAAAATAAAATTACATTTAATTATTGTAAATTGATATTAATGTTCTTTAACCCTCTAAGTGGATACCTTCCTACTGAAAAGGTATTCCGATAGCGTTAACTCTTCTTTTGAAGATCGCATTAAAAATGCAACAGCCTTCTTTCCTTTCCCCCTTTTAGAAGTTGGTAAGTCGAACGGGGACAATTTTATGACCTAGTTCGGTTACTTTGTCAAGTAAGAACCAAGAGATCAATCGTTTACAGCTAGCTGTAGAGTTGTCTTGGGCAATCTTGTATGAAACTGTAGTGGAATAAGGAAAAAATGAAATAAATAGTATGTTAGAAGTTGAAAAATAATTATATTTTCTCCAAACAAATTTTATTTTTCTGTCATTTTTTAAAAATTAAAAATATGTATATATTTTTTTGGTATTGCGATTTGAACCAGAAAAAAGCATCCTGTATTCATTTTTGAATATGAGAGTAAGAAAACGCGCTCACTTTCCTGTTTTTTAAAAAAGTAATGAGGTAAAAAGAGCAAAGGCCCTATCTCATTTTTAAACAATAACACAATAAATGGTACATACAATGAATATATTTATGAAATAAAACCGATCTTTCTCTATTCAGTTAAATTTTTAATTTAAAATAGCATAAAAAAGGATTTCAATACTTTTAATTTATTTTAATTAAAATCATATAAAAGATATTTTTATGTTAACTGAATATTTTTCGGAAAAAATTTAAATTTTCCTTCCTAGTTTTCTCCTTTTCGAACTTCTTCTATTAAATAAAAATTCCTTTTCTACATCGGCATTTGTGATGGACATAACACACATTCAGTCAATAATTTTTAATTTTAATGGGGGATATACTTCTTTAAATTCGCATGTGAATGTACTTCTAACCATTTTCTACTCAAGTTAAATTTCTTATCTTTCTGTTTCTTTTATTACAAGGAAAAATGTCACACATCGATAACTACATTTTCACACAATTCAGCCATTACAAATTCTATTGTGAGAAAAGTTCTCCCTAATTAATCTTGTCTTTCAAAACAGTACACTTAAAACAATTTTGTTCAGTGAAGTTAACCGACAGTTCCACAATGTATTCATACCAAATTTTAAAAACAAATTTAACACTTGGAAATGTATCATGTATTAAATTTTTCAGTATACACAAATATTTCCTGCTGTAGGGAAGATATAGTATGAGATGTGGTGTGCGGTTGTGAAAGAATGTTTTCGTACGTGTAGACTATTTTTGAAAATTTAAATATCACTGAAGCTGATCATATAACTGCAAATGAGCCTTATTTTAATGTGTGCTGGTATCAAAGTAAAACACTTTACAATATTAAACAACCTATGGGTTTATACTCAATATCAAACTATTCGCAAAATGGCTTACAACTTCTATTCAAATTGTAAAGAAACTGAAATATAAATGTTTCTTACTGCAGTCAAAAATATTCATAATATGTAAGTATCCTTTTCCTCCACTTATTTCAGTACATCTTAAAAACTGTAGCTGAATGCAATTTTTTATATTTATAAACGAGGCATAGAAGCTCACACAGTCGTAAAAATGTCTTTATCCTTTTTAAATATACTACTATAAAACGTATATGGATTGTAAGATCAGTTGTAAAATCTTAAAAGCTTTTAGAGGAGCTAGAAACATGTAATTTTGGATTGATCAAATTTTTAATATAATACACAAATATACATGTTATTAAGCAAATACATTTGAAAAATCAAACTTCCTTCTGAAATAAACGTAATTGAAAGAAAAATGTTTAATTGCAAATGAGTGGAAATACATGTTTATCTAAGGGGTATCCCCTAAGTTAGGTAATCCTCAAACTTAAGACATAACTCAGTGGCATAACAATCCATGAAGGCCAGGAACTACTGTGCCCATCATAATACATGTTAGCATTGGACGCTGAGGTGCATGAACAGATGTCCCGGTTTGGTGGTCTGTCTGAACAGAGACCTTCAGTGTTTAAGACCCGAAACAAGCGTGGTACTCATTTATCGACCCAATGTAGCGGGATGAAAGGCAGAGTCGACCTTGCGCAGCCCGTTAAGAGAACCCCAGACCTGTGGTGTGGAAGCACTATACACTACCACTCGATCCTATTCGGTGAAAAATAAAATTTTTAATGTTAGAATCTTATATAAATCTCTAATGAATGAGGGAGTCCAAACTTTTTTTCATGCAAACTGTTTAGACGGAAATGGTTAATAATAAACATTTCACAAGTTACATAAATTAAAACTAACCGTTATAGATTACATAAATTTTTAAGGGGGCAAAAGGTTTTTTTCGGCTGCACGAATTATTTTAAAAGGAATACGGTTACGAAAAAGTAGTGAGTGAGTGAGTGAATTTTGGGTTTTAGGGCGCAAGAGCCAAATTTGGCTATACTGCGCCACACGTTTGTTAAAATATTAAAACTAGGTTAAAAATGCACAAGAAAAATACAATTAAAATAAAAATAATTATTAGATATGTGCATGCCTGCATGCACACACACACACACACATATATATATATATAAATAAAGTTAAAGTTAAAACATTTTAAAAAGTCAAATTAAATATAAAAATCCAATTTTTTTCATAAAAGCAAATAGATTTTGGTGGGGAGATTTCCCCACCAAGTCAGATAAGGTTAAAACAGATTTACGAAAAAAGGTGATGCGATGTGTATTAAAAACGGGACAATCTATTAAAATGTGAATAACAGTGTAAGATACATCGCATGAAGGACATTCAGGAGCGTGTTCTCCAAACAACAAATGCCTGTGTGTTAAGCGAGTATGGCCAATGCGAAGACGAGTCAATTTGACATCAGTTCTTCGCATTGGCATCACAGGCCATGCTCCTATGACAGGTTTCACAGAGTGCAGTTTGTTATCCAACTGCTGACTCCATGATTCCTGCCAGAGCTTAAAAATATGATGCATGATGACGCGCTTCATATCCGATAGCGGAACTGCTAGCGGCAGATGGGTCGTCGCCTACTTTGCGGCGTTGTCCGCTTGCTCGTTGCCTATGATTCCTACGTGACTTGGTAGCCAGCAAAACAAGATATCGAAACCCTTGCCATACAGTCGACTCGTAATTTCGAGTATTTTACAAACCACTGGATGGCATCGAACGTTGTAGTTTTCAAGCGCTTCTAGTACACTCATGCTGTCAGTATAGATGCAGTATTTACGGGGCATATTGGAGTCAATTAATTGAAGTGCACGGTAAATGGCGACAGCTTCGGCAGTGAAAATTCTGCAAGAAGTGTCGAGCCTATAACCGTGCATAATATCTTCAATTACGACTCCACAGCCAACGTAATCTGCACGTTTTGAACCATCAGTGTAGATGGCCGAATAACGACTATACTGACTGCGGTGGTAGGCGAAGACGCGTTGAAAAACGACAGGCGCTACAGTGGATTTACTGTAAGTGGCAAAAGGGTTGACATAATGGAACCGTGGTGTAATCCAAGGTTGGAATAGTAAAAGGTTCCTTTGCTGGATATGCACGTTAGGTAGGTCGAGTTCAGAAATATGAAGCTTCATCCTATCCATAAACGGCCGGATGTTAGACGGCCGTGCATCATAAAGTCTCTTCATGCTGGTACTCATATACACATTCTGCAGAGGATGTGAAGGCACGGACAAGATCTTAGAATAATACGCAAGAGAAAGCTTCCTACGTCTAAGATCTGGAGGGAGCTGATGACAGGTAACGTAGAGAATCTGCACCGGTGATGTGCGAAACGCACCCGAGCAGATTCTTAGTGCCATATGGTGGACGGGGTCAAGTTTTTTCAGAGTAGAGTTGCACGCTGATCCATATACAACACATCCGTAGTCGATGCGAGAGAGTACGATTGCCTGATACACTCGGAGTAATGATGATCGATCCGCCTCCCAAGAGGTGTTTGACAACACCTTCAAGAGGTTTAAAGACTTTTCACACCTCTTCCGCAATTGTAAAATATGCGGAAGGAAAGTAAGCCGGCGGTCTAAAATTACTCCGAGGAATCGTACGTCGGGAACTACGGGAATTTGTACAGCACGGATGCGTATTTCAGGGTCGGGATGAATATCCCGTTTGCGGTAAAAGGGCACGCAGCAACTCTTGCTCGCAGAAATACCATGACCGTTGCTGTCGCACCATTTTACAATGTTGTTGACGGAAGTTTGCAACTGCCGTTCAATCAGGCGCATGTCCGAACCTTCACAACTGATCTTTAAATCGTCCACGTATAGTGAAGCCTGTATAAAAGGCGATAAAACATGTAAAATGTGTGAGATATGGCATATAAAAAGGGTGAAACTCAAAATACTCCCCTGAGGAACTCCCTCAGCTTGGGTAAAAGGAGCAGAGAGAGTGCCATCCAGTCTCACTCTAAAAGTACGAAGATTTAAAAACTTTTTAATAAAAGTAGGCAAATTGCCTCTTAATCCAAAATTAAATAAAGTGCGAAGTATCCCATAGCGCCAAGTATGATCATATGCCTTCTCGATATCGAAAAAGATAGAAACTAAATGATTCCTCCGGACAAAAGCGTTTCTGATTTTGTTTTCTAGTGTAATAATATTGTCGAGGATGGATCTTCCTTTACGGAAGCCACTCTGAAATAGAGGAGTGAGTGAGTGAGTGTTGGGTTTTATGGCGCAAGAGCCAAACTTGGCTATACTGCGCCACACGTTTGTTAAGACATTAAAACCCTGTTAAAAACACACATGAATACAATTATATAAAAGAATTATATATGTGCATGCCTGCATGCACATATGTAAAAAATAAAGTTAAAGTTAAAACATTTTAAAAAGTCAAATTAAATATAAAAAACCAATTTTCTTAATAAAAGCAAATAGATTTTGTTGGGGAGATTCCCCCACCAAGTCAGATAAGGTTAAAATAGATGTATGAAAAAGGTGATGCGATGAAGATTAAAAACTGGACAATCGATTAAAATGTGACGAACAGTGTAAGAGACATGGCATGAAGGACATTCAGGAGCGCGTTCTCCAAATAACAAATGCCTTTGTGTGAAGCGAGTATGGCCAATGCGAAGACGAGTCAATTTGACATCAGTTCTTCGCATTGGCATCACAGGCCATGCTCCTATGACAGGTTTCACAGAGTGCAGTTTGTTATCCAACTGCTGAATCCATGATTCCTGCCAGATCTTAAAAATATGATGCATGATGACGCGCTTCATATCCGATAGCGGAACCGCTAGCGGCAGATGCGTCGTCGCCGACTTTGCCGCGCTGTCCGCTTGCTCGTTGCCTATGATTCCTACGTGACTTGGTAGCCAGCAAAACACGATATCGAAGCCCTTGCTGTACATTCGACTCGTAATGTCGAGTATTGTACATACCACTGGATGGCAGCGATCGTGGTAGTTTTCAAGCGCTTCGAGTACACTCATGCTGTCAGTATAGATGCAGTATTTACGGGGCATAGTAGAGTCGATTAATTGAAGTGCACGGTAGATGGCGACAGCTTCGGCAGTGAAAATGCTGCAAGAAGTGTCGAGCCTATAACCGTGCATAATATCTTCAATCACGACTCCACAGCCAACGTAATCTGCACGTTTCGAACCATCAGTGTAGATGGCCGAATAACGACTATACTGACTGCGGTGGTAGGCGAAGACGCGTTGAAAGACGACAGGCGCTACAGTGGATTTACTGTAAGTGGCAAAAGGGTTGATATAATGGAACCGTGGCGTATTCAAGGTTGGAATAGGAAAAAGTTCCTTTGCTGGATACGCACGTTAGGTAGGTCGAGTTCAGAAATATGAAGCTTCATCCTATCCATAAACGGCCGGAAGTTAGACGGCCGTGTATCATAAAGTCTCTTCATGCTGGTACTCATATACACATTCTGCAGAGGATGTGAAGGCACGGACAAGATCTTAAAATAAAACGCAATAGACAGCTTCCTCCGTCGAAGATCTAGAGGAAGCTGATGACAGTTAACATAGAGACTCTGCACCGGTGATGTGCGAAACGCACCCGAGCAGATTCTCAATGCCATATGGTGGACGGGGTCAAGTTTTTTCAGAGTAGAGTTGCACGCTGATCCGTATACAACACATCCGTAGTCGATGCGAGAGAGTACGATTGCCTGGTACACTCGGAGTAATGATGTTCGATCCGCCCCCCAAGAGGTGTTTGAAAACACCTTCAAGAGGTTTAGAGACTTTTCACACCTCTTCCGCAATTGTAAAATATGCGGAAGGAAAGTAAGCCGGCGGTCGAAAATTACTCCGAGGAATCGTACGTCGGGAACTACGGGAATTTGTACAGCACGGATGCGTATTTCAGGGTCGGGATGAATATCCCGTTTGCGGTAAAAGGGCACGCAGCAACTCTTGCTCGCAGAAATACCATGACCGTTGCTGTCGCACCATTTTACAATGTTGTTGACGGAAGTTTGCAACTGCCGTTCAATCAGGCGCATGTCCGAACCTTCACAACTGATCTTTAAATCGTCCACGTATAGTGAAGCCTGTATAAAAGGCGATAAAACATGTAAAATGTGTGAGATATGGCATATAAAAAGGGTGAAACTCAAAATACTC
Organism: Trichonephila clavipes; assembly: GCA_019973935.1. NCBI lineage: Eukaryota > Metazoa > Arthropoda > Arachnida > Araneae > Nephilidae > Trichonephila > Trichonephila clavipes. The sequence goes on from BMAU01020499.1 coordinate 71,844, forward strand.
CCCTGAGGACCTCCCTCAGCTTGGGTAAAAGGAGCAGAGAGAGTGCCATCCAGTCTCACTCTAAAAGTACGAAGATTTAAAAACTTTTTAATAAAAGTAGGCAAATTGCCTCTGAATCCAAAATTAAATAAAGTGCGAAGTATCCCATAGCGCCAAGTACGATCATATGCCTTCTCGATATCGAAAAAGATAGAAACTAAATGATTCCTCCGGACAAAAGCGTTTCTAATTTTGCTTTCCAGCTGAATGATGTTATCGAGAGTGGACCTTCCTTTACGGAAGCCACTCTGAAACAGAGGAATGCATTTGCTCTTTTCTAACTGGTAAACGAGACGGGCATTGACCATACGTTCTAGTGTCTTACAAAGGCAGCTCGTGAGTGCTATCGGTCGATAGCTGAGAGGGTTCTTAGGATCATTTCCAGGTTTTAAAATGGGGATCACTATGGCTTCTTGCCATTGAGTAGGATACACCTGCTCCCTCCATATTCGGTTGAATAGGTAAAGGAGACTTACTAGTGAATCCACGCTCAAATGGCGAAGCAATACATAGGATATTCCATCAGGACCTGGACTAGTATTGTGGGCCGATGATAAGGCTCTCTTCAATTCAAACATGTCAAAGTCACAGTTATATGGTAAAGGTTGTCGGCACCTGAAGTTGATAGGTGTCCGCTCTAAACGATTCTTAGTCGCCTGGAATGCAGAGCTATATGAATCGGAGCTGGACACACTAGCAAATGTTTTGCCAATCAAGTTGGCCACATCTAAAGGTGACGAATACAAAGCAGTAGAAGTTTCCAATATCGGAATGTTAAAATCCCGATAAAGGCCATTCGCTGCTTTGACCTTTCTCCATAACTGTTGACTGGTAGATGACGATGTGATTGAAGACACATACTGGATCCAAGATTCTCTCTGGCATTGACGACGTATTCTACGAGCTAACGCTTTCGCACGTTTGAACGCTATGAGATTATCAGTGGTGGGGTACCTCCTGAAAATACCCCACGCCCTCCTTTGTTCCTTTTTGGCTTGTTGGCAGGAAGCGTTCCACCATGGTTTGCACAGCTTTCGAGGGGAATTGGATGTTTTGGGAATGGCTGCATCAGCAGCATTCCGAATAGTTTCAGTGACATTGAAAACTGCGTCATCAACTGCCCTGTTCTGAACCATTGTGCCTGAGATAATCGCTAACCGTGTGAATTGATCCCAGTCTGCGCGATGAAAATTATAAGTGGGGGGACGAAAACGTGTCCCCGCACCATTAACATGCGAGACTAGGAGAGGGAAATGATCGCTGTTGTGCAGATCGTTTGCAACCTCGAAATTCAACATCGGTAGCAGAGTTGGCGAACAGATGGCTAGATCGAGGGAGTGAAATGTCCTCGTGGGTGCATGGAAATAAGTTTTCTCGTCGTTGTTGAGCAGACAGAGACAGTGATCCGAGATCAACTGTTCAATCTGTCGCCCACGAGAGTTTGTATCATCATGCCCCCACAGAGGGCTGTGTCCGTTAAAGTCACCGAGCAAAATAAATGGAGCTGGCAATTGACTGACTAAATGATTCAAATCCACTTGTGGCACAACATCGTTGGGTGGTAAATAAACACAACAGACTGTGACTAAAGAATGGACGTGAATCCGAACAGCCACAGCCTGTAATGATGTGTGCAGTGTGACAACATTACTGGGATATAGATGGGACGTAAAAAGGCATACACCTCCGTTTGGAGATGTATCGCCATCCCCATCCCGCCGTACACAATTATAACCACGCACTTGCAGTGTCATGGGACTCTTCAGAAATGTCTCCTGAAGAGCAACGCATGCGGGCTTGTGCGTGGAGAGGAGGGATTTGAGATCATCAAGTCGAGTTCTTAGACCACGGCAGTTCCAGGAGATAAAGGAGGTCATCAAGTCTTCGCACGTGCTCCCCGCAAGGAGCCAGAAGACGAAGGTCTGGGCGACAGATCGTCCATCAGACTTTCGTCGCTTTGGGAGGCATGAATTTCCATGACATCGTCTCCCATGTCATGGGGTTTTTTAGAGAGGTTCGACCTCTTTTTTTTGTGAGCAAGCACCCCCGATTCCTTGATGCGTGCTTTTCTTGTCTTTTTAACAGTGGGTGGAGTGGATACAGACGGACGTGTATCCACTGCAATTGGCTTCGGTTTCACAGAATCGGACTGTGCAGATTTTGGGGCCGTACTTGCGTCTGCCTGAATGGCTGTTGATACGTATGTCTTGCTGGTTGCCGACGCATAGCTTTTACCAGAAACTGGCGTGCGGGATGATACAACACGCCGAGCCTCCGGATAAGAAATTTTATTTTTAATTTTAACTGCCGTGATCTCCTTTTCCAATATCCATGTCGGGCAAGATCGAGAAAACGATGAATGGTCCCCTTTACAATTGACACATCGTTCCTTTGCTTTACAGTCTGCGCTATCATGGCCTACCTCTGCACATCTAGAGCAGGTTGGCTGGCCGCGGCAGACTGTTTTCGAATGACCAAATCTTTGGCATTGAAAGCAACGGAGCGGATTTGGAATGTAAGGTCGAACAGGGCAATGGAGATAGGCGGCCTTTACGGACTGTGGGAGTTCAGGCGTCGAAAAGGTCAGGATGAGGTGCTTAGTGTTAAGCACCTGGCCATCCCGCCGAATCGTAATTCGCCGAACTTCACAGACCTTCTGATCCACCATATTCTCCTTTATTTCCTCTGTTGACACATTCAACAAATCCGCTGCCGAGATGACGCCTCGCGAATAATTGAGGGTGTTGTGAGGAACGACAGTGACGTCAAGATGGGCCATTTTACGTAGTGTCCTGAGGGCGGAAGACTGTTTCGCCGATGCTACTTCGAGGAACAAGTCCCCGGAGCGCATCTTGCGAATTGTCTTGACCGGCCCAATGCTACTTGTGATCGCCTTCTCGATTAGAAAAGGTGATACGGCGGAAAAGGTGGTAGGGGTTTTCAGAATAAAGAATCTAGCAGAATCGCTAAATTCTTGTGGCTGTGTAGGAGATCGATTGTCATTTCTGTTGTTGTCATTCTGTTCTGATACAATTTGTTGCTCCACTGAAGGAGAGTTCCTAAGGGGTTCCATGATAGTGTTTTTGTGTTCATCCCAGTACGCCTCCACCCACTATGGAGCCCAACAAGGGGAGGCAGCCCGCCGGTCAGCTGACATGCGTCAGGCACGGCACTTACCTCAGAGGTGGTACTGGAGTATAGTATTACAGGTTCGGGATGGGATCCGCCAGTTCACCCAGGGCACCCCTAACTGCAATACTAACCCTAAAGCAACCGTCTTTGGTATTCCAAAAGAACCCGTATTGGAATCCGCAGAACTAATCACTAGCCGATTGACAGGAGCGAGCTCACTCCTGCCTCCCGTCTACGGAGAAGCATGGGCCAAAGGGCACGCAACAGGAACCCCAGACTCCACTTTCCCCCGGTACGGGTCGCCGCACACGGCAAACATGCGGGTCAGACTCAAAAACCAGTCTTAACATTTCGTAATTTAAAACAAAAGAATTTTATTTTTCAAATACCCCAAAGAAATAAACCAAAAGTAAAATAGTAGAAATAATTAAACTCAAAATATCCAAAATAAAATTAACCACAAAACAACCCCTAACTGAACTAAATATAACGTTAAATATTGACCTGTAACTGAAACACTAACCAAGCAAATATTTTTTTGGGTTTTTTTTCTTTTCAAAATTCACTCGGGTACCTCGGGGACGTGGCCTCCCGTACTCACCCGAAAGTGAGCCCCTGAGGTGGAAAAGAAGAAAAGGGAAATTGGAATGGCAAGAAAAAGGGCCGAAAATAGAGAAGGTTCACTAGGGTTCCCCGGGTTCGTGAAGCCCGTGTTTACCATAGACAGTAAACCCCTAGGGAGAAGGAAAAGATCACTAGGGCACCTCGGGAGCGTGAAACCCGTACTCACCTAAAGAAGGTGAGCCCCTGAGGGGCTGAAATAGAGGAATGCATTTGTTCTTTTTTAACTGATAAACGAGACGGACATTCACCACACGTTCTAGTGTCTTACAAAGGCAGCTCGTGCGTGCTATCGGTCGATAGCTAAGAGGGTTCTTTGGATCTTTCCCAGGTTTTAGAATGGGGATCAATGTGGCTTCTTGCCATTGAGTTGGATACACCTGCTCCCTCTATATTTGCTTGAATAGGTAAAGGAGACTTACTAGTGAATCCTCGTTTAAATGCGAAGCAATTCATAGGATATTCCATCAGGACCTGGACTTGTATTGTGGGCCGATGATAAGGCTCTTTTCAATTCAAACATGTCAAAGTAAGAGTTATATGGTAAAGGTCGTCGGCACCTGAAGTGGATAGGTGTCCGCTCTAAACGATTCTTAGTCACCTGGAATGCAGGGCTATATGAATCGGAGCTGGACACACTAGCAAACGTTTTGCCAATCAAGTTGGCCACATCTAAAGGTGACGAATACAAAGCAGTAGAAGTTTCCAATATCGGAATGTGAAATTCCCGATAAAGGCCATTCGCTGCTTTGGCCTTTCTCCATAACTGTTGGCTAGTAGTTCACGATGTGATTGAAGACACATACTTGATCCAAGATTCTCTCTGGCATTGACGACGTATTCTACGAGTTAACGCTTTCGTACGTTTGAACGCTATGAGATTATCAGTTGCGGGGTACCTCCTGAAAATACCCCACGCCCTCCTTTGTTCCTTTTTGGCTTGTTGGCAGGAAGCGTTCCGCCATGGTGTGCACAGCTTTCGAGGAGAATTGGATGTTTTGGGAATGGCTGCATCGGCAGCATTCCGAATAGCTTCAGTGAAATTGAAGACTGCTTCATCAACTGCCCTGTTCTGGACCATTGTGCGTGTGATAATCGCTAACCGTGTGAATTTATCCCATTCCGCGCGATGAAAATGATAAGTGGGGGGACGAAAACGTGTCCCCACCCCATTAACATGCGAGACTAGGAGAGGGAAATGATCGCTGTTGTGAAGATCTTTTTCAACCTCGAAATTCAACATCGGTAGCAGAGTTGGCGAACAGATGGCTAGATCAAGGGAGTGGAATGTCCTCGTGGGTGCACGGAAATAAGTCTTCTCGTCGTTGTTTAGCAGACAGTGAGTGAGTGAGTGAGTGAGTGAATGTTGGGTTTTATGGCGCAAGAGCCAAATTTGGCTATACTGCGCCAAACATTTGTTGTAATTTTTCCATAATTTTTTTTTAAAAAAACACTTAAAAATTTAAGCATAAAAATTCATTAAAAATTAAAAATTCATGAACAAATGTGACATTTAATTAAAATGGCAAAAGTGTGAAATAAAAAACATAGAAAATAGTTTAAAATATTAACCAGCATATCTAGGTCTAAAACGCGATTGAAATCCAGAGTGTAAATTTTAATTTCTGCGATTTCTAGTAGGTGTCAGGAAATGTGAGTAACCAGACCGTACATGATCATCCATTAGTTTTTCATCTACATTGTATATAATCATATCCTCCTCTTCTGAGTCATAATGAATGTAGCTTTTCTTAGGTGTGTGAGGGGTCATTTTAACTTCAATTTCTGCCTTTTGTTCTTTTGCACGCCTTTTTCTATTTTTTGAGTTTCGTTTTAATCGCTTTGAAATTTTGGAAGTGTTAGATGGTTCATTATTGGATGCAGTAGCTTCTGATTCTGATAGGGAAACTGATGGCCGAATTTCAGTTGATAGTGCTGCAAATTTATTGGAAGTTGTAGGAAATAAACGTGTATCGGTTTTTAAAGATGAAGATGAAGTATTTAAGCTATTGCCAGTGAAAGAAGTAGTAGTAGAAGTAAGAATGGGTATTGGTAACAAAGCCTCTTTTTGTATTGTTGGTAATATTGCAGATGTGGAAGGAATGGTGACGGAAGGTAGGTCATTAGATACAGGAATTTTAGGAATATGTGGCTGGGACTTTGATATTGTAGAAGTCGAACGTAATAGGTGTGCTTGAGTGGAAGATGTAGAAACTGTAGGTATAGATGTAGTTTTATTTTGTTTAGAGTTGGATGACGCTGGTTGAAGCAACTCCAAAAGTGGACACTTTATCTTTGTGATATTTTCATCAGTCTGTGTAGAAGCGGATGTTATTGATGATTTAGCGGCCTGGGAGTAGGTCAGTGTTAAAGGTGGCGGCGCTATTAACTTTCGAGCTTCTATGTAAGCTATATTTTTATTAGTTTTAATTTCTTGTATTTGTTTTTCAGCTTTCCATTTCGGGCAAAGTTTTGAATCTGCGGAATGAGCCTGTAAACAGTTGATACATTTGGGTTCTAGGGTACAATCTGTAGAAAAATGCCCTACAGCTGCACACCTAGAGCATGTTAGTTGACCGCGGCAGGATGTTTGAGAATGACCGAATCTCTAGCACTTAAAGCAGCGCAGAGGATTCGGAATGTAAGGGCGTATTTTACAATTAAGATAGCCAGCTTTTATTGTAGACGGTAGTTTTGGGCTATTGAAAGTTAATATTAAATGCTTCGTTGGGGAAAGTGACGAGTCTTTTTTTTTTATTTTAATACGTCTGACTTGAGTAACCCCTTGGTCAGAAAGCCTTCCAAGATTTCTGCTTCGAGGCGCACAAAAAGGTCTGGTTCAGATATGACACCTCTACAGGAATTCAGGGATCTGTGAGGAGTTACTATTAATGGACAGTCTAAAAATACTTTGGCGGATAAGAATGATTTCGTTTGTAGAGCGGATACAGTTTCTATTAGTAAGTCTCCGGATCGTAACTTCTTAACTGATTTCGGATCTCCACCTATTCCTTTCAGAGCTTTTTGAATAGCAAATGGAGACTTCTGGGACATTTCATGATTTGGTAGCGACAATATTAAAAACCGTGAGTTAGTGGCAATGGTATCTATGCTGATGTTGGGTAAAACAAGGCCTTTACCCGGGCACAAAATTTCAGGATCCATGAAGTGAGATATTCTTCATCCTGGAGTGCCTCCACCCACCACGGAGTCCAACAAGGGAGGCAGTGTGCCGGTCATCTGGCAAATACCAGGCACGGCGCTTACCTGAAGTACACTCAGAATATAGTACTACAGAATCAGGGCGAGGATCCAACGGGTAAAAACCCACCTCCCCTTATCTGCAGCACTAACCCTACAGCAGTGTCTCTTCGGGGACACCGAAGAGAGGTACCACCAGCCGATTGACAGGAGCGGGCTCACTCCTGCCACCCGTCTACAGCGAAGCGTGGGCCAAAGGGAACGCAGAGGTATCCCCAGAACACCATTTTCCTCCTTACGGGACGCCGCACACGGCAAACATGCGGGTCGGAAAACCAACGTTGTTAGTCAAAAACAAATATAAATAATAAAAACATTTAAAGAAATCGAAGTAATACAAATACCAAAATAAATAATCGGAAAAAAATTACGAAAAGATTGAACTATGTTAACGCAATGCAAAATGAATACAAAAATGTTATTTTTGAGAAATCTAATTAAAACAAATCAATTAATTATACACATATGTATTTTGAAATTATTGTCTGTGGTCTCGACGTGAAATGAAGAAAAGGGAAATAGGAATGGCAAGAAAGAGGGCCGAAAATAGAGAAGGATCACTAGGGTTCCCCGGGTTCGTGAAGCCCGTGTTTACCAAAGACAGTAAACCCCTAGGGAGATAGAAAAGATCACTAGGGCACCTCGGGAGCGTGAAACCCGTACTCACCTAAAGAAGGTGAGCCCCCTGAGGGGGTTTAGCAGACAGAGACAGTGATCTGAGATCAACTGTTTGATCTGTCGCCCGCGAGAGTTTGTATTATCATGCCCCCAGAGAGGGCTGTGTCCATTAAAGTCACCGAGCAAAATAAAAGGAGCTGGCAATTGACTGACTAATTGATTCAAATCCACTTGGGGCACAACATCATTGGGTGGTAAATGAACACAAAAGACTGTGACTAAAGAATGGATGTGAATCCGAACAGCCACAACCTGTAATGATGTGTGAAGTGTGACGACATTACTGGGATATAGACGGGACCCCTAAAAGAAATACACCTCCGGTTGGAGATGTATCGCCATCTACATCCCGTCGTACACAATTATAACCACGCACTTGCATTTTCATGGTACTCTTCAGAAATGTCCCTGAAGAGCAACGCATGCGGGCCTGTACGTGGATATGAGGGATTTGAGATCGTCAAGTCGAGTTCTTAGACCACGTCAATTCCAGGAGATAAAGGAGGTCATCAAGTCTTCGCACTTGCTCCTCGCAAGGAGCCAGAAGACGAAGGTGTTGGGCGACAGATCTTCCATCAGACTTTCGTCACTTTGTGATGCATGAATTTCCATTACATCGTCTCCCATGTCATGGGGTTTTTTAGAGAGGTTCGACCTCTTTTTTTGTGGGCTTGTACCCCCGATTCCTTGATGCGTGTTTTTCTAGTCTTTTAATAGTGGGTGGAGTGGATACAGTCTTACGTGTATCCACTGCAATAGTCTTCGGTTTTACAGATTCGGACTGTTCAGATTTTGTAGCTGTACTTGCGTCCACTTGAATGGCTATTGTTTTGTATGTTTTGTTGGCTGCCGATGCATAGCTTTTTCCAGAAACTGGCGTGCGTAATGATATAACACGCCGGGCCTCCGGATAAGAAAGTTTATTTTTAATTTTAAGGGGACATGGTATGATTCAATTGACAAAAATCGGTCAAAAATCAAATCTAACTTTTTTAGCCTAAAATATTCGTTATAGATATTTCTTTAATCTCAGAAAATTTGAAATCTCTAAACTTAAGAAACGCAGAATTATTATAACTTTTATGTTAATTTTTATTCACATTCCTATGGCAAATCAAAACTTTAAACGGTCTTATCTCAGAAAGATAAAATAACTGGTTTGTCTTCATTTAAAATGCTAAAGCTTTTTTTCTATTGTGCCTAATGCTTTGAATTTTTTTTTACTTATTGCTAATAGCATATGTAACAAAAGTTGGTATGCATTTTTGAATCAAAGCAATACTTATTTTTTAAAAAATAATTGGACTCAGAATTCATACTTTTTCTAAGGAATTTTCAATCAGCATTCATAAAAGAAATATTGCATGAATACCAATCATGTTATCGCCAAACCCATACCAACTTTTGTTACACATGGTTTGATGTACTTGTTAACCAAATTTCATGCATGTATGTAAATTTTTGTAGGAGGAGTAGCATTTTAAAATCACTTCCCAAAATTTAAGTTTTTTCCTTAAAAAATTAAATGGTTAGCCTTTTATGAAATTTTGAGTATAAAACCTATTTTACATAGTATACACACATTGGAGGCAACTAAAAAAATTTTGAAAATTCTTAAATTAAAAATTTTAGTGTAAATCGTACCATGTCCCCTTAACCGCCGTGATCTCCTTTCCTAATATCCAAGTCGGACAAGAACGAGAAAACGATGAATGATCCCCTGTACAGTTGACACATCGTTCCTTTGCTTTACAGTCTGCGCTATCATGGCCTACCTCTGCACATATAGAACAGGTTGGCTGGCCGTGACAGACTGTTTTTGAATGACCAAATCTTTGGCACTGAAAGCAACGGAGCGGATTTGGAATGTAAGGTCGAAAAGGGCAATGGAGATAGGTGGCCTTTACGGACTGTGGGAGTTCAGGCGTCGAAAAGGTCAGGATGAGATGCTTAGTGCTAAGCACCTGGCTATCCCGCCGAATCGTAATTCGCCGAACATCACAGACATTTTGATCCACCATATTCTCCTTGATTTCCTCAGTAAACACATTCAACAAATCCGCTGCCGAGATGAAGCTTCGCGAAAAGTTGAGGGTGTTGTGCGGAACGACAGTGATGTCAATATGGGCCATTTTACGTAGGGTCCTAACGGCGGAAGACTGTTTCGCCGATGCTACTTCGAGGAACAAGTCCCCACAGCGCATCTTGCGAATTGTCTTAAACGGCCCAATGCTACTCGTGATCGCCTTCTCGATTAGAAAAGGTGATACGGTGGAAAATATGTTTTGGGTTTTAAGAACAAATAATCTAGCAGAATCGCTAAATTCTTGTTGCTGTGTATTAGATTGAATGCTAGATACAATTTGTTGCTCCACTGAAGGAGATTTCCTGCTGGGTTCCATGAGTGTTTTTTTGTGTTCATCCCAGTACGCCTCCACCCACCATGGAGCCCAACAAGGGGAGGCAGCCCGCCGGTCATCTGACATGCGTCAGGCACGGCACTTACCTCAGAGGTGGTACTGGAGTATAGTAAAACAGGTTCGGGATGTGATCCGCCAGTTCACCCAGGGCACCCCTAACTGCAATACTAACCCTAAAGCAACCGTCTTTGGTATTCCAAAAGAACCCGTATTGGAATCCAAAGAACTAATCTCCTGCCTCCCGTCTACGGAGAAGCATGGGCCAAAGGGCACGCAACAGGAACCCCAGACTCCACTTTCCATCGGTACGGGTCGCCGCAGACGGCAAACATGTGGGTCAGACTCAAAAACCAGTCTTAACATTTCGTAAGTCGAAAAGTAAAATTCTTTTTGTTTTAAATACCCCAAAGAAATAAACCAAAACTAAAATAGTAGAAATAATTAAACTCAAAATATCCAAAATAAAATTAACCACAAAACAACCCCTAACTGAACTAAATATAACGTTAAATATGTACCTGAAACTTAAACACTAACTAAGCAAATATTTTTTTTGTTTTTCTTTCTTTTCAAAATTCACTCGGGTACCTCGGGGACGTGGCCACCCGTACTCACCCGAGTGAGTGATTGTTGGGTTTAATGGCGCAAGAACCAAATTTGGCTATACTGCGCCACACGTTCCGTACTCACCCGAAAGTGAGCCCCTGAGGTGAAAGGGGGGGGTGAGTGAGTGAGTGTTGGGTTTTATGGCGCAAGAGCCAAATTTGGCTATACTGCGCCACACGTTTGTTAAAATATGAAAAACATCGTAAAAATACACAAGAAAAATACAAGTACATAAAAATAATTATATATGTGCATGCCAGCATGCACATATAAAAAGAATAAAGTTAAAGTTAAAACATTTTAAAAAGTCAAAGTAAATATAAAAAACCAATTTTCTTTATAAAAGCAAATAGATTTTGGTGGGGAGATTCCCCTACCAAGTCAGATAAGGTTAAAACAGATTTATAAAAAAGGGTCATGCGATGAGTATTAAAAACGGGACAATCTAGTAAAATGTGATGAACAGTGTAAGAGACATCGCATGAAGGACATTCAGGAGCGCGTTCTCCAAACAACAAATGCCTGTGTGTTAAGCGAGTATGGCCAATGCGAAGACGAGTCAATTTGACATCAGTTCTTCGCATTGGCATCACAGGCCATGCTCCTATGACAGGTTTCACGGAGTGCAGTTTGTTATCCAACTGCTGACTCCATGATTCCTGCCAGAGCTTAGAAATATGATGCATGATGACCGCGTTTCATACCCGATAGCGGAACTGCTAGCGGCAGATGGGTCGTCGCCGACCTTGCCGCGCTGTCCGTTTGCTCTTTGCCTATGATTCCTACGTGACTTGGTAGCCAGCAAAACACGATATCGAAACCCTTGCCGTACAATCGACTCGTAATTTCGAGTATTTCACAAACCACTGGATGGCATCGATCGTTGTAGTTTTCAAGCGCTTCTAGTACACTCATGCCGTCAGTATAGATGCAGTATTTACAGGGCATATTGGAGTCGATTAATTGAAGTGCACGGTTAATGGCGACAGCTGAAAAGGGGGGGGGAGATAAGGGGAGAAAAAGATCACTAGGGTACCTCGTGAGCGTGAAACCCGCAGTCACCTAAAGGAGGTGAGCCCCCTGAGGGGTTTAATGGATGAGAAGGAACAGGCAGGGCAGGAATAAAATAATTTGCACTTAATTGCCTCCGCTTTAGTTCTAAAAGTGGTTGATGGCATACCACATACAAGCTGCTAACAGGCGAAGTTCTGAAGGCACCAGAGCAGATTCTCAGAGCAAAGTGATGTACTGTGTCCAGTCGTTTTAATACAGTTGCACGAGCAGAACCGTACTCTACACAACCATAGTCCAAACGTGAAAGTATTAGTGTTTGGTACACTCGGAGTAACGAGACTCTATCGGTTCCCCATAAGGTGTTTTATAGTACTTTTAAGATGTTGAGGGATCGCTCACACTTCTTCTGCAAGTAAAGGACATACGGAAGGAAAGTCAATTTAGAGTCAAAGATTATTCCGATGAAGCGCACCTCACTGACTACATGTATTTGAATATTTCTTATATATATAGAAGGATCTGGGTGTAGGTTACGTTTTCTGTGAGTGACGGAGTGAAGTGAAGTGAATGTGAAGTTTAGTGGCGCAAGGGCCAAATTTGGCCAAGCTGCGCCAAACACTTGTTAAAATAAAAGTCTAATAATTTTAAAAAAATATAGGTTTAAAAGTATATGTATACAATATAGTTACGTTTTCTGCAAAAATGGACACAGCTGCTCTTGGAAGGAGATATCGTGTGTCCATTCTGATCGCACCACTTAACTAATCGATTGAAAGTTGTTTGCAGCTGTCGCTCAATTAGTCGCATGTCTGAACCTTGACAAGAGACTTGCAGATCGTCAACATAAAACATTCCTCGCACTGAAGTTGGAAGTTGATGAAGTATGTTACTCATATGAATGTTAAAAAGGGTAACGCTCAAAACGCTACCCTGAGGAACACCTTGATCTTGCATGAATTTATGAGAAGATGAGTGACCAATGCGTACATTAAAATAACGAACAGCTAAAAAGTTAAAAAAAAATAGGAAGATTTCCCCTCAAGCCAAAATCATACATATTACGGAGAATCCCAGAACGCCATGTTCGGTAGTATGCTTTCTCTATGTCAAAGAAAAAGAGAAACCAAATGGTTTCTCTTAACAAAGGCATCCCTGATTTGGGATTCTAAGAAAACAAGGTTATCAAGAGTGGATCGGCCCTTGCGGAATCCACTCTGCAGAGGAGAAATACACTTCCTTTCTCTAAAACATACACTAAACGAGTATTAACCATACGTTCAAAGGTTTTACAGAAGCAGCTCGTCAGAGCAATGGGACGTTAACTCAGAGGATCTGTTGCCACCTTGCCCGGCTTAAGGATTGGTGAATGTGAATGTGGGGTTTAGTGGCGCAAGGGCCAAATTTGGCCAAGCGCTTAAGGATTGGAATCACAATGGCTTCTCTCCAGCTGGAGGGAAAGCAATGCTACTTCCAAAATCTGTTGAACAAAAAAAGAATGTTTGTTGGAGAGTTAGGATCTAGATGACGAAGCATCGTGTATGGTGATTCCATCCGCTCCAGGGCTTGTATTGTGCGCTTGTATGAGTGCATTTTTTTAACTGAGTCATCGTGAAGTTACAATTATATGGAAAAAAGGAGTGAGTAGAAAGGTTTATCGGGGTACGTTCTGCACGCCTCTTAATCTCGAGAAAACGATAATTATAAGAGGATGTACTCGATACACTCTGAAAAGTTTCACCCAGATTGTGTTAGCAATTTCGTTTGGGGAAGAAAAGACAGAGTTCGAGGTTTGTAAAATAGGGAAGGAAAATTCCCGATACATCCCGTTTGCTGCCTTAACCTTTTTACATAATTGTTTACTGGACGTTGACGAAGGGAGTGAGGACACATATCGAATCAATAATTGCCTCTGATTCTGACGCCTTACTCTGCGAGCATTTGCTTTTGCCTTTTTGAACGCCAAGAGATTCTACGTAGTGGGATATCTGCGAAAGATTCCCCATAACTTCCGCTGGTTCTTATACGCTGTCTGACAATCAGTATTCCACCAAGATTTGTAAATTTGGAATGAATGACTTGAAATCTTTGGTATTGATAAATCAGCAGCAGCAATTAAAACATTGGTGACTTCTAGTACAGCAGTATCAACACTCTCTGTACTGACCATTGCATCAGTTATCACAGCCAACTGTGTGAAATGGACCGATTCTGCACGACCATAAGAATACGTAGGTGGGAAGGTTTATCCTCCCGTATCAGAATCGTGAGAAAGGATAACAGGGAAGTGGTCACTATTATAGAGGTCCTTCTCAATAGACAAATTTAAACGAGGTAAGAGTGATGGTGAGCAGATGGCCAAATATAATGTGTGAAAGGATGGTGTGGGTTCGTGAAAGTACGTTGGTTCTCCGTGATTAAGCAGACAGAGACAGTCATCAGAAAGCACCTGTTCAATCTGTTTGCCACGATGGTTTCTCGTCGCACTAATCACAGAGTGCTATGTCCATTGAAGTCACCAAGTGTGACAAAGAGTACTGGAAACTGATCAACCAGGTTGTTCAAGTCATGTTGCTGGATAACAGTATTTGGTGGCAAGTACAAACAGCAGACTGTGATTAGGCTCGTGGAGTAGTTTATCACGACTACAGCCTGCAACGAGGTATGGAGTGGCAGAGCACTAGATGGAACATCGAGGGATGTAAAAATACATACGCCTCCAGACACAGAGGGTCCCTCCGTGTCTTTCCGCACCCAACCATACCGACGTATCTTTGTTGTGTGACAAGACTTCAAGAAAGACTCTTGAGGTGCTACGCATACTGGATGGTACTGACGTATGATGTCTTTTACGTCATCTGTATGAGATCTATAGCCATGACAGTTCCATAAACCAGGGAAGTTATTTTTTGAGCGAACTTTGCGAAAGGGGCCCTGTCAAGGGATTATCTGCCACTTTTTAAAAATTAGCCTCTAAAAGGCGCTCATCTTCTTCGTATGCCAGACCTATGACGTAATCCGAGTCGGAACGATTAGCGTCTGTGCCCATGGCATCCAAAGTTTTAAAAGTTTTCCGTCTCCGAGTTTTTTGGAGACGGGAGATGTTTCATTGGGAGAATCTTGTGCCCTCGCAATCTTTACGGATGTGTTTTTTTCAGGAATTTTCTTTAAATTGGTTGTAGGTTTTATGCTTATAAAGTCTATTTTTTTGCTATCTTTCGGGGACGATGTAGTGGAGATGGTTGTTCTTTAATTTTCCCTTTTGTCTCAAACATGGGAGTTGGTGGCTGAGGATCCGATGTTGTAGATGTTTTTGAAGAGATGGAGGGTAAGAGTTGCGTTTGGGCTGAGGATGATGTGGTAACAGCAGTAGGAATATTTGTTCTTTGTTTGGACGATAGTGGTGCAAGTAATTTTAAAGGTGGACATTTTATTTTAGTTATATTTTCATCTGATTGGGTAGAATTATTTAAAGTAGAGGATTTGGCAGCCTGAGCGTATGTTTGAGATAACTGTGGGACTATTAATTTAAGTGCTTCTGGGTAAGAAATATTTTTAGTTGTATTTATTTCCTGTATTTGGTTTTCTATTTTCCATTTAGGGCATATTTTGGAATCTGAAGGATGAGTTTGTGAGCAGTTTATACATTTTGGCTCTAGAATGCAGTCAGTAGAAGAATGTCCAGCTGACGCACATCTAGAGCATGTCTGTTGGCCGTGGCAGGATGTTTGTGAATGTCCGGACCTCTGGCACTTGAAACAGCGCAGAGGATTCGGAATGTATGGGGGAATTCTGCAGTTACGGTAGCCGGCTTTTATAGTTGTCGGTAATTTGAGGCTATTAAAAGTTAAAATGATATGTTTTGTAGGAATTATTAATGCATCTCTTCTTATTGTTATTCTTCTGACCTGGATTACACATTGACCCGAGAATTCATCAAGGATTTCCGCATCAGTAGTGGTCAAAATGTCAGATTCAGAAATGATACCGTGGCAAGAGTTAAGTGTTTTATGTGGATATATATTTACGGGTGAATTCAAAAATGTTTTTGTTTGAAGAAAAGACTTTGTTTGAATAGCAGAGAGTGTTTCAATTAGTAGATCACCAGATCGCAATCTTTTAACTGACTTGGTATCACCACCAATTCCTATTAGAGCCTTTTGTATGAAAAAAGGTGATATGGACGACATTGCATTGTTTGGGAGCAAAATAATTAGAAATCTTGTACTGAGTGAAACTTGGTCAACGTTGAGGTTAGGTAACACGGATTCTCTCTCTTTATCAGGGCATGGATTTAAAGAATCAATGGCCTGATCATAATGAGCTGGATAGGGTGGGTTGGGGGTTTTAATAAATGCGTTTTGAGTTTTTTTTATTTTATTTAATTTAACTTTTTTCTAGGAAAAGAGGAGTATAATCCCTTTTGATTTTCAGAGGACCAGTTCGGCAGGGCTAGCCCTAGATTCAGCAACCAGTAGTGGCCTCGGGAGAGCCCCCCGCTCTGCAATGCAGGACCCCGTCCAGGCACCACCTGGAACTACAAGACAGGCGGGATTATACACCAGCTGATAGAGCAGCCAGGACATGCTGGTTAGGCTGTCCTGAGCTCCTGTACTATCTGGCGGCCTGAGACGCAAACCTCAGCTTTTCTCCGGTACCCTCTACATGGCCGCTTCCTCCAAGACCCCAACTCACTAGTCCAAAGGTCCTCAAAAGTTCAAAACCCCTCTCCAAGTGCCAGTTTCCCAGGGAGCAGTCCGGTGTGTTATCATACCAATAGTGAAAAACCATCAGAGACAACTTCATTCCACTCAGTCCTTGTCTGCCACTAGACTTCGTTGCAGAAAAATAAAGATAATAAGTTGAACACAAAACAATCATTAATCGAACATAAAAGAAGCAACAAAATTAAAATATTGAAAGAAATTTAAGACAATCAAATTAAAAGAACATAATATAAAATGCAAACCATAATACGGGAGTAAAAAAATATCAATTTTTTTAATAGAAAAAAACAAAGTTGGAACAATGTGTGAAGAGATCCCCTTGGATCTCACTTTGAGAACGAGAATAATTTGGAGTCAGATAAGAGCCAGTAGCCATTTTTATAAATAACTTTATTTGGTTATCTTTCCCAAATATAATCAAAGACATTTAATAACAAATAATTCAAATTAGTTATATGAGGTTTAAAAGGGACTTTCCTTTAAATTAACTTAAATATTTAATGATCCAATTAATTAACAAATAGAATATCGATCACGCAGAGATTACCACGATAAGAGATCCCAGAATTATATTCAATAATATTTCTATTGAACATTTAACTTTAATCTCACTCCTAATATAAAGCTTTAATGAGACTTTAAATATAAATCAATATTTACCACAGTGAATCTCAACTCTTCCTGAAATTAATTTATCCACCTAGAAATCTTCAATAATAAATCTCTAACTTCACTATTATACCTTTCTGCTTCAATCTCTCTCTCCTACTGCTTTTTACTTTACTATTCCTTTACTTTACTATTACAATATTTACTATTACTTTTTACTTTACTATTACAAGGAATCCCGTCCTCTCTTTGGAGCTGATTGGAAATAGGTAGGGGAATTAAATTTCCCTAAAAAAGACATCTCAGAAGGTTAGTGATAAAGTTCCATTTAGATTTGTCACAACCCCTCCAAAAAGAAAACGGGATTTATTCGAAGGTCTCATAAGTCCTGAAAATAAATTGCGTAATTCCTATCTTTGTCTTAAAGTTCCGATGATTTTAACTGCGAATTGGATATTACTGAAACTCTCTTTCCTTAAGGAAAAGGACAAATAAAATTACGACTTATAATTAATTTTTAAACCTCATAACACTTTACAAGTTTAAATTAATCCCTGCACTCTATCCATTTGGCAACGGAGGCGTGGGAAAAACCACCCATGTGGTGGTAAAAAACCCAGCCACATAGAGTTTACTTAATCACTATACATAAAACAATGTGTATCTTCTTTGGCACTGGAACATCGAGGACTTCAGGGTCAGCTACCCTGAAAGATTAATTTCCATTTGAGTGGCAGGTAAAAGCAGACATGAATTTATACACTTGTTACATGGATTTTACATACAATATATATCTGGTTCCTTTGCTATCCCATTCTAAAAGTTGTTGCGCTAGTTAGTGTTAATGGTTAATCCTATCTAACTACGCCGCGCCCAAAGTCACCAGATGTGAAACAAAATATACATATATATATATATATATATATATATATATATATATATATATATATATATACATCATACAATAACAATCATTTTGCAATAAACAAATAACACAAACAACCAAATGAATTGTCGCATCTTAACGAAGTCATACATCGAAGTAAACAAATGCAAATTTTACGGATGTTTTCTCCATAATACAAAAAATTATCACAAAAGCTGTTTTTTCTGCTACAGAAAAAAACACAGAATGCAGTGTCGAATTTTGCCAGTCTTTTTAATTTTAAGTCCGCCCGTGACTTGCTTCATTTGCAAAAATTCTTCACTTGTTCGTACCGCGAAGATAAAGAAACAATACAACCTGGTTTTTGTCTGTTAAATTCTCCTATGTACTGGATCTCCATCCAACGCTTTCATACTGAGGCTTCTCCTTATTTTGCTGTGAGGGATGCCGTTGATTTCGATGTTTCTGTGCTCCTCCGGAAATCAGTCGCTTTCCTTCACTCTGCTACGTAGATAGTATGGTCAAGGTCTCCTTGTAGTGGCTTGATTCGACCGGACTGGTCTCTCCGCTTGTTTGTTGCGTCCTCTCGTTGTTGCTCTGGTCTGGCGGGTCTTGTTATCACGATCACTACCTCCCGTCCGGGTGTGAGTGAGTTTTGAGGTTATTGGCGCAAGAGACAATTTTGGCTAAACTGCGCCACACGTTTGTTAAAACAGTAAAACAATGTAAAAATACAAAGGAAAAATACAAGTACATAAAAATAATTATATATGTGCATGCCTGCATGCACATAATTTTTTTTATATAAGTGAAAGTTAAAACATTATAAAAAGTCAAATTAAATATAAAAATCCAATTTTCTTTATAAAAGCAAATAGATTTTGGTGGGGAGATTCCCCAACCAAGTCAGATAAGGTTAAAACAGATTTATGAAAAAAGGTCATGCGATAAGTATTAAACACGGGACAATCTAGTAAAATGTGACGCACAGTGTAAGAGACCTTGCATGACGGACATTCAGGAGCATCTTCACCCAATAATAAATGCCTGTGAGTGAAGCGAGTATAACCAATGCGAAGACGAGTCAATTGGACATCAGTTCTTCGCGTGAGTGAGTGCGTGAGTGTTGGGTTTTATGGCGCAAGTGAGTGAGTGAGTGAGTGTTGGGTTTTATGGCGCAAGAGCCAAACTTGGCTATACTGCGCCACACGTATGTTAAGACATTAAAACCCTGTTAAAAATACACATGAAAACAATTATATAAAAATAATTATATATGTGCATGCCTGCATACACATATATAAAAAATAAAGGTAAAGATAAAACATTTTAAAAAGTCAAATTAAATATAAAAAACCAATTTTCTTTATAAAAGCAAATAGATTTTGGTGGGGATATTCCCCACCCAAGTCAGATAAGGTTAAAACAGATTTATGGAAAAAAGTTCATGCGATAAGTATTAAAAACGGGACAATCAAATGTGACGCAGTGTAAGAGACCTTGCATGAAGGACATTTAGGAGCGGTTTCTCCGAACAACAAATGCCTGTGGGTATAGCGGGTATAACCAATGCGAGGACGAGTCAATTTGACATCAGTTCTTTGCATTGGCATCACAGGCCATGCTCCTATGACAGGTTTCACGGAGTGCAGTTTGTTATCCAACTGCTGACTCCATGATTCCTGCCAGAGCTTAGAAATATAATGCATGATGACGCGTTTCATATCCGATAGCGGAAACGCTAGCGGCAGATGGGTCGTCGCCGACTTGGCCGTGCTGTCCGCTTGCTCGTTGCCTATGATTCCTACGTGACTTGGTAGCCAGCAAAACACGATATCGAGACCCTTGCTGTAGAGTCGACTCGTAACGTCGAGTATTTTACAAACCACCGGATGGCAGCGATCGTTGTAGTTTTTAAGCGCTTCTAGTACACTCATGCTGTCAGTATAGATGCAGTATTTACGGGGCATATTGAAGTCGATTAATTGAAGTGCACGGTATATGGCGACAGCTTCGGCAGTGAAAATTCTGCAAGAAGTGTCGAGCCGATAACCGTGCATAATATTTTCAATCACAACTCCACAGCCAACGTAATCTGCACGTTTCGAACCATCTGTGTAGATGGTCGAATAACTACTATACTGACTGCGGTGGTAGGCGAAGATGCGTTGAAAAACGACAGGCGCTACAGTGGATTTACTGTAAGTGGCAAAAGGGTTGATATAATGGAACCGTGGCGTACTCCAAGGTTGGAATAGAAAAATGTTCCTTTGCTGGATATGCACGTTAGGTAGGTCGAGTTCAGAAATATGAAGCTTCATCCTATCCATAAACGGCCGGATGTTAGACGGCCGTGCATCATAAAGTCTCTTCATGCTGGTACTCATATACACATTCCGCAGAGGATGTGAAGGCTCGGACAAGAACTTAGAATAATACGCAAGAGACAGCTTCCTCCGTCTAAGATCTAGAGGAAGCTGATTACAGTTAACATAGAGACTCTGCACCGGTGATGTGCGAAACGCACCCGAGCAGATTCTCAGTGCCATATGGTGGACGGGGTCAAGATTTTTCAGAGTAGAGTTGCACGCTGATCCGTATACAACACATCCGTAGTCGATGCGAGAGAGTACGATTGTCTGGTACACTCTGAGTGAGTGAGTGAGAGAGTGCGGGTCTTAATGGCTCAAGGGCCAATTTTGGCGAAGCTGCGCCAAACACTTGTTAATATAAAAGTCGTATAATTTTTAAAATATATAGGTGTAAAAGTCTATGCATACACACATGCATGCATGCATGCATACATACATATAATATAGTAAAAATCCAAAGAAAGACACAAATCAAACCATATGTAAAAATCCAATAAAATGTGGTCGGGAATTCCCCACCAAGTCAGACCATTGTAAGGGTGGACAGATTATGTTTGATAGATTTGGATCTGCTTGGGTAGCTGTGGATATAGTTGAAGGTCTAGCAGCCTGAGCATACGTTTGTGTTAACTGAGGTTTTATTAATCTGCGCGCTTCAAAATAAGATATGTTTCTATTGGTTTTAAGTTCTTGAATCTGCTTTTCTAATTTCCATTTTTGGCATAATTTTGAATCGGAAGGATGAGACTGCGTACAATTAACACATTTGGGCTCTAGAGTACAATCCGTGGAAGAATGCCCAACGGAAGCACATCTAGAGCATGTGAATTGGCCGCGGCAGGAAGTTTGCAAGTGACCGAACCTCTGGCATTTGAAACAGCGCAGAGGGTTCGGTATATAAGGATGAATTTTACAATTGAGATATCCAGCTTTTATCGTGTTTGGTAGTTTTGGACTATTAAATGTTAAAATTAAATGTTTTGTGGGAACAATTGCAGAGTCTTTTTTTATAGTAATTCTCCTGACCTGAGTGACACCCTGATCAGAGAAACCTTCAAGTATCTCTGAATCAGAAGTGCCCAACAAGTCAGGTTCAGAGATAACACCACGACAGGAATTCAGGCTTTTATGCGGACTTACAGTTACAGGGCTATTAAGAAAGGATTTCGCAAGAAGAAAGAACTTAGTTTGTAAAGCTGACGTAGTTTTTATTAGCAGATCTCCGGAACGCAATCGTTTGACGGATTTCGGTTCACCACCAATTCCTATTAGAGCCTTTTGAATAGCAAAAGGCGATTTAACTGACATATTATTTGGAGTGAGTGAGTGAGTGAATTTGGGTTTTTATGGCGCAAGAGCCAAAATTGGCTATACTGCGCCACACGTTTGTTAAAATATTAAAACTAGGTTAAAAATACACAAGAAAAATACAATGATATAAAAATAATTATATATGTGCATGCCTGCATGCACATATATAAAAATAAAGGTAAAGATAAAACATTTTAAAAAGTCAAATGAAATATAAAAATCCAATTTTCTTCATAAAAGCAAATAGATTTTGGTGGGGAGATTCCCCCCACCAAGTCAGATAAGGTTAAAACAGATTTATGAAAAAAGGTGATGCGATGATGGTTAAAAACGGGACAATCGATTAAAATGTGATGAACAGTGTAAGAGACATGGCATGAAGGACATTCAGGAGCGCGTTCTCCAAATAACAAATGCCTGTGAGTGAAGCGAGTATGACCAATGCGAAAACGAGTCAATTTGACATCAGTTCTTCGCAGTGGCATCACAGGCCATGCTCCTATGACAGGTTTCACAGAGTGCAGTTTGTTATCCAACTGCTGACTCCATGATTCCTGCCAGATGTTAAAAAATATGATGCATGATGACGCGCTTCATATCCGATAGCGGAACAGCTAGCGGCAGGTGCGTCGTCGCCGACTTTGCCGCGCTGTCCGCTTGCTCGTTGCCTATGATTCCTACGTGACTTGGCAGCCAGCAAAACACGATATCGAAACCCTTGCTGTACAGTCGACTCGTAATGTCGAGTATCGTACATACCACTGGATGGCAGCGATCGTGGTAGTTTTCAAGCGCTTCGAGTACACTCATGCTGTCAGTATAGATGCAGTATTTACGGGGCATAGTGGAGTCGATTAATTGAAGTGCACGGTAAATGGCGACAGCTTCGGCAGTGAAAATGCTGCAAGAAGTGTCGAGCCTATAACCGTGCATAATATCTTCAATCACGACTCCACAGCCAACGTAATCTGCACGTTTCGAACCATCAGTGTAGATGGCCGAATAACGACTATACTGACTGCGGTGGTAGGCGAAGACGCGTTGAAAGACGACAGGCGCTACAGTGGATTTACTGTAAGTGGCAAAAGGGTTGATATAATGGAACCGTGGCGTATTCAAGGTTGGAATAGGAAAAAGTTCCTTTGCTGGATACGCACGTTAGGTAGGTCGAGTTCAGAAATATGAAGCTTCATCCTATCCATAAACGGCCGGATGTTAGACGGCCGTGCATCATAAAGTCTCTTCATGCTGGTACTCATATACACATTCTGCAGAGGATGTGAAGGCACGGACAAGATCTTAAAATAATACGCAAGAGACAGCTTCCTCCGTCGAAGATCTAGAGGAAGCTGATGACAGTTAACATAGAGACTCTGCACCGGTGATGTGCGAAACGCACCCGAGCAGATTCTCAATGCCATATGGTGGACGGGGTCAAGTTTTTCAGAGTAGAGTTGCACGCCGACCCGTATGCAACACATCCGTAGTCGATGCGAGAGAGTACGATTGCCTGGTACACTCGGAGTAATGATGTTCGATCCGCCCCCCAAGAGGTGTTGGACAACACCTTCAAGAGGTTTAGAGACTTTTCACACCTCTTCCGCAATTGTAAAATATGCGGAAGGAAAGTGAGCCGGCGGTCGAAAATTACTCCGAGGAATCGTACGTCGGGAACTACGGGAATTTGTATATCACGGATGCGTATTTCGGGGTCTGGATGAATACCCCGTTTGCGGCAAAAGTGCACGCAGCAACTCTTGCTCGCCGAAATACTATGACCGTTGGTGTCGCACCACTTTAAAATGTTGTTGACGGCAGTTTGCAACTGTCGTTCAATCAAGCGCATGTCCGAACCTTCACAACTGATCTGTAGATCGTCCACGTATAGTGAAGCCTGTATAGAAGGCGATAAAACATGTAAAATGTGAGAGATATGACATATAAAAAGGGTGACACTCAAAATACTCCCCTGAGGAACTCCCTCAGCTTGGGTAAAAGGAGCAGAAAGAGTGCCAGCCAGTCTCACTCTAAAAGTACGAATTTTGAAAAAATGTTGAATAAAAGTAGGCAAATTGCCTCTGAATCCAAAATCAAATAAAGTGCGAAGTATCCCATAGCGCCAAGTACGATCATATGCTTTCTCGATATCGAAAAAGATAGAAACTAAATGATTCCTCCGGACAAAAGCGTGTCTAATTTTGTTTTCTAGCGCAATAATATTGTCGAGAGTGGATCTTCCTTTACGGAAGCCACTCTGAAACAGAGGAATGCATTTGTTCTTTTCTAACTGGTAAACGAGACGGGCATTGACCATACGTTCTAGTGTCTTACAAAGGCAGCTCGTGAGTGCTATCGGTCGATAGCTGAGAGGGTTCTTAGGATCTTTTCCAGGTTTTAAAATGGGGATCACTATGGCTTCTTGCCATTGAGTAGGATACACCTGCTCCCTCCATATTCGGTTGAATAGGTAAAGGAGACTTACTAGTGAATCCTCGCTCAAATGGCGAAGCAATACATAGGATATTCCATCAGGACCTGGACTAGTATTGTGGGCCGATGATAAGGCTCTCTTCAATTCAAACATGTCAAAGTCACAGTTATATGGTAAAGGTTGTCGGCACCTGAAGTTGATAGGTGTCCGCTCTAAACGATTCTTAGTCGCCTGGAATGCAGGGCTATATGAATCGGAGCTGGACACACTAGCAAATGTTGTGCCAATCAAGTTGGCCACATCTAAAGGTGACGAATACAAAGCAGTAGAAGTTTCCAATATCGGAATGTTAAAATCCCGATAAAGGCCATTCGCTGCTTTGACCTTTCTCCATAACTGTTGACTGGTAGTTGACGATGTGATTGAAGACACATACTGGATCCAAGATTCTCTCTGGCATTGACGACGTATTCTACGAGCTAACGCTTTTGCACGTTTGAACGCTATGAGATTATCAGATGTGGGGTACCTCCTGAAAATACCCCACGCCCTCCTTTGTTCCTTTTTGGCTTGTTGGCAGGAAGCGTTCCACCATGGTTTGCACAGCTTTCGAGGATAATTGGATGTTCTGGGAATGGCTGCATCGGCAGCATTCCGAATAGCTTCAGTGACATGGAACACTGCTTCATCAACTGCCCTGTTCTGGGCCATTGTGCCCGTGATAATCGCTAACCGTGTGAACTTATCCCAGTCTGCGCGATGAAAATGATAAGTAGGGGGACGAAAACGCGTCCCCGCACCATTAACATGAGAGACTAGGAGAGGGAAATGATCGCTGTTGTGCAGATCGTTTGCAACCTCGAAATTCAACATCGGTAGCAGAGTTGGCGAACAGATGGCTAGATCGAGGGTGTGAAATGTCCTCGTGGGTGCATGGAAATAAGTTTTCTCGTCGTTGTTGAGCAGACAGAGACAGTGATCCGAGATCAACTGTTCAATCTGCCGCCCACGAGAGTTTGTATCATCATGCCCCCACAGAGGGCTGTGTCCATTAAAGTCACCGAGCAAAAGAAATGGAGCTGGCAATTGACTGACTAAATGATTCAAATCCACTTGTGGCACAACATCGTTGGGTGGTAAATAAACACAACAGACTGTGACCAAAGAATGGATGTGAATCCGAACAGCCACAGCCTGTAATGATGTGTGCAGTGTGACGACATTACTGGGATATAGATGGGACGTAAAAGGCATACACCTCCAGTTGAAGATGTATCGCCATCTACATCCCGTCGTACACAATTATAACCACGCACGTGCATTGTCATGGTACTCTTCAGAAATGTCTCCTGAAGAGCAACGCATGCGGGCTGGTACGTGGATATGAGGGATTTGAGATCATCAAGTCGAGTTCTTAGACCACGGCAGTTCCAGGAGATAAAAGAGGGCATCAAGTCTTCGCACTTGCTCCTCGCAAGGAGCCAGAAGACGAAGGTCTGGGCGACAGATCATCCAGTAAACTTTCGTCACTTTGGGATGCATGGATTTCCATGACATCCTCCTCCATGTCATGGGGTTTCTTGGAGAGGTTCGACCTCTTTTTCTTATTAGCTAGTACCCCAGATTCTTTTATTCGAGTTTTCTTGACATGGGGTGGAGTGGATACCGGCTTACTTGTATCCACTGTAATGAAGTTAGGTTGGGCGGTTATTTTTCCTGGTGTAGGTGAGCGAGGCGTGGTTGTTGTAGGTTCGTCGGTTTGAATAGCTATTGACTACGTACTTTTTTGGTTATAGCTGCATAACTAATTCCAGAAACTGGCGTGCGTGAGGAAACAATACGCCGGGCTTCTGGATAGGAGATTTTATTTTTTATTTTTAAGGCAGTAATTTCTTTTTCGATGGACCACGTTGGGCAAGATCTAGAGTATGAAGGGTGGTCTCCTTTGCAATTGACACATTTTCTCTTGCCTTACAATCAGCGCTGTCATGACCAACCTCTGCGCAACGAGCGCACGTTGGTTGGCCTCGGCATGTGGTCTTAGAATGCCCAAAGCGCTGACATTGAAAGCAACGCAACGGATTTGGAATATATGGTCGTACAGGACAATGTAGGTATGCAACCTTAACGGACTGAGGAAGATCAGGCGTAGCGAAGGTCAGGATGAGGTGCTTTGTTTTAAGCACTTGTCCATCCCGCCTTATGGTTATTCGCCTGACTTGGGATACATTTTGCTCTGCCATATTTTCTAATATTTCCTCTTCGGTCACGTTATATAAATCCGCTGCGGAGATTACTCCTCGAGAATAGTTCAAGGTGGCATGTCGTTTAACCTGAATATCAAAGTGTGCCAATTTCTGCAGGCTAGCAAGAGCTAAAGCCTGTTTTGATGAAGTAACTTCGATAAAAAAGGTCCCCAGAACGCAGTTTTCGAATAGTCTTTACGTCACCTACACAAGCTGTTATTCCTTTGTGAATCAAAAAGGGGGATACGTTGGAAAAAGTATCGGTTGTGGACATGATGAAAAATTTACAAGTGGAAATTTGTTGCTCCTCAATAGAGGAGGAGTTTTTAAAGGGTTCCATGATAGTATTTTTGTGTTCATCCCAGTACGCCTCCACCCACCATGGAGCCCAACAAGGGGAGGCAGCCCGCCGGTCATCTGACATGTGTCAGGCACGGCACTTACCTCAGAGGTGGTACTGGGATATAGTAGTACAGGTTCGGGATGTGATCCGCCAGTTCACCTAGGGCACCCCTAACTGCAATACTAACCCTAAAGCAACCGTCTTTGGTATTCCAAAAGAACCCGTATTGGAAACCGCAGAACTAATCACCGGCCGATTGACAGGAGCGGGCTCACTCCTGCCTCCCGTCTACGGAGAAGCATGGGCCAAAGGGCACGCAACAGGAACCCCAGACTCCACTTTCCCCGGTACGGGTCGCCGCACACGGCAAACATGCGGGTCAGACTCAAAAACCAGTCTTAACATTACGTAAAACGAAAAATAAAATTCATTTGTTTTAAATACCCCAAAGAAATAAACCAAAAGTAAAACAGTAGAAATAATTAAACTCAAAATATCCAAAATAAAATTAACCACACAAAACAACCCCTAACTGAACTAAATATAACGTTAAAGATGGACCTGTAACTGAAACACTAACCAAGCAAATATTTTTTTTTGGGTTTTTCTTTCTTTTCAAAAGTCACTCGGGTACCTCGGGGACGTGGCCTCCCGTACTCACCCGAAAGTGAGCCCCTGAGGTGGAAAAGAAGGAAAGGGAAATTTGGATGGCAAGAAAAAGGGCCGAAAATAGAGAAGGTTCACTAGGGTTCCCCGGGTTCGTGAAGCCCGTGTTTACCAAAGACAGTAAACCCCTAGGGAGAAGGAAAAGAGGGCACCTCGGGAGCGTGAAACCCGTACTCACCTAAAGAAGGTGAGCCCACCTCAAGGTCCAAAGGCAAAAGTTCAAAACCTTCGTGCCAGACTTCCCAGGGAACAGTCCGTTGTGTCATCATACCCAAACTGAAAAACATCAGACACAATTCATTCCACTCAGTCCTGGTCTGTCACAGGACTTCGTGGCAGAAAAAGGATAATAATTTGAACACAAAAAATCAATAATCGAACATAAAAGGCAACAAAATCAAAATATTGAAAGAAATTGAAGCAAATCAAATGAAAAGAACGTGATATAAAATGCAAACCATAATACGGCAGTAAAACGTATCAATTTTTTTTTTACTAGAAAAAAAAAATTGTTGGGACAATGTTCATTGGGTAGGTCTGTGGTCTGACGTGAAAAGAAGAAAAGGGTGAATGGCAAGAAAGAGGGGAAAATAGATAGGATCACTAGGGTTTTGTTCGTGAAGCCCGTGTTTACCAAAGACAGTTTAGGGAAAAGGAAAAGATCACTAGGGCATTTCGGGACTTATTTTGAAACCCGTAAACCTAAAAATGTGAGCCCTGAGGGAATCCCTTTGAGTGAGTGAATTTTGGGTTTTATGGCGCAAGAGCCAAATTTGGCTATACTGGTACAGTGATGTTCGATCCGCCCCCCAAGAGGTGTTTGACAACACCTTCAAGAGGTTTAAAGACTTTTCACACCTCTTCCGCTGAAAATATGCGGAAGGAAAGTGAGCCGGCGGTCGAAAATTACTCCAGGAATCGTACGTCGGGAACTACGGGAATTTGTATATCACGGATGCGTATTTCGGGTTCGGGATGAAAACCCCGTTTGCGGCAAAAGTGCACGCAGCAACTCTTGCTCGCAGAAATACTATGACGTTGGTGTCGCACCATTTTACAATGTTGTTGACGGCAGTTTGAGTGTGAGTGAGTGAGTGCGTTTTATGGCGCAAGAGCCAAAATTGGCTATACTGCGCCACACGTTTGTTAAAATATTAAAACTAGGTTAAAAATACACAAGAAAAATACAATGATATAAAAATAATTATATATGTGCATGCCTGCATGCACATATATAAAAATAAAGGTAAATATAAAACATTTTAAAAAGTCAAATGAAATATAAAAATCCAATTTTCTTCATAAAAGCAAATAGATTTTGGTGGGAAGATTCCCCACCAAGTCAGATAAGGTTAAAACAGATTTATGAAAAAAGGTGATGCGATGATGGTTAAAAACGGGACAATCGATTAAAATGTGATGAACAGTGTAAGAGACCTTGCATGAAGGACATTTAGGAGCGGTTTCTCCAAACAACAAATGCCTGTGGGTATAGCGGGTATAACCAATGCGAGGACGAGTCAATTTGACATCAGTTCTTTGCATTGGCATCACAGGCCATGCTCTATGACAGGTTTCACGGAGTGCAGTTTGTTATCCAACTGCTGACTCCATGATTCCTGCCAGATGTTAAAAATATGATGCATGATGACGCGCTTCATATCCGATAGCGGAACAGCTAGCGGCAGATGCGTCGTCGACGACTTTGCCGCGCTGTCCGCTTGCTCGTTGCCTATGATTCCTACGTGACTTGGTAGCCAGCAAAACACGATATCGAAACCCTTGCTGTAGAGTCGACTCGTAATGTCGAGTATTGTACATACCACTGGATGGCAGCGATCGTGGTAGTTTTCAAGTGCTTCTAGTACACTCATGCTGTCAGTATAGATGCAGTATTTACGGGGGCATAGTGGAGTCGATTAATTGAAGTGCACGGTAAATGGCGACAGCTTCGGCAGTGAAAATGCTGCAAGAAGTGTCGAGCCTATAACCGAGCATAATATCTTCAATCACGACTCCACAGCCAACGTAATCTGCACGTTTCGAACCATCAGTGTAGATGGCCGAATAACGACTATACTGACTGCGGTGGTAGGCGAAGACGCGTTGAAAGACGACAGGCGCTACAGTGGATTTACTGTAAGTGGCAAAGGGTTGATATAAAGGGAACCGTGGCGTATTCCAAGGTTGGAATACGCCACGGTTCCCTTTATATCAACGACTAGTATTGTGGGCCGATGATAAGGCTCTCTTCAATTCCAACATGTCAAAGTCACAGTTATATGGTAAAGGTTGTCGGCACCTGAAGTTGATAGGTGTCCGCTCTAAACGATTCTTAGTCGCCTGGAATGCAGGGCTATATGAATCGGAGCTGGACACACTAGCAAATGTTTTGCCAATCAAGTTGGCCACATCTAAAGGTGACGAATACAAAGCAGTAGAAGTTTCCAATATCGGAATGTTAAAATCCCGATAAAGGCCATTCGCTGCTGTGACCTTTCTCCATAACTGTTGACTGGTAGTTGACGATGTGATTGAAGACACATACTGGATCCAAGATTCTCTCTGGCATTGACGACGTATTCTACGAGCTAACGCTTTCGCACGTTTGAACGCTATGAGATTATCAGTGGTGGGGTACTTCCTGAAAATACCCCACGCCCTCCTTTGTTCCTTTTTTGGCTTGTTGGCAGGAAGCGTTCCACCATGGTTTGCACAGCTTTCGAGGGGAATTGGATGTTTTGGGAATGGCTGCATCAGCAGCATTCCGAATAGCTTCAGTGACATTGAAAACAGCTTCATCAACTGCCCAGTTCTGAACCATTGTGCCTGAGATAATCGCTAACCGTGTGAATTGATCCCAGTCTGCGCGATGAAAATGATAAGTGGGGGGACGAAAACGTGTCCCCGCACCATTAACATGCGAGACTAGAGAGGGAAATGATCGCTGTTGTGCAGATCGTTTGCAACCTCGAAATTCAACATCGGTAGCAGAGTTGGCGAACACATGGCTAGATCGAGGAGTGAAATGTCCTCGTGGGTGCATGGAAATAAGTTTTCTCGTCGTTGTTCAGCAGACAGAGACAGTGATCCGAGATCAACTGTTCGATCTGTCGCCCACGAGAGTTTGTATCATCATGCCCCCACAGAGGGCTGTGTCCATTAAAGTCACCGAGCAAAATAAAAGGAGCTGGCAATTGGCTGACTAATTGATTCAAATCCACTTGTGGCACAACATCGTTAGGTGGTAGATAAACACAGCAGACTGTGACTAAAGAATGGATGTGAATCCGTACAGCCACAGCCTGTAACGATGTGTGCAGTGTGACGACAGTACTGGGATACAGAATAGAGGTGAAGAGGCATACACCTCCGGTTGGAGATGTAGCGCCATCTACATCCCGTCGTACACAATTATAACCACGCACTTGCATTGTCATGGTACTCTTCAGAAATGTCTCCTGAAGAGCAACGCATGCGGGCTGGTACGTGGATATGATGGATTTTAGATCATCGAGTCGAGTTCTGAGACCACGGCAGTTCCAGGAGACAAAGGAGGTCATTATTGGGTGGCACGTGCTCCTCTTTCGGAGCTTGGTTTTAAAGAACCTGGCATCATGTCCATAAGATCCTCATCGTCATCTGGATGCAATTCTAGCATATCTTCATCCATCAGATGGGATTTTTTTGAAAAATTAGACATTTTTCTGGGGTGTTGACTCAGGCTCATTTCCCTTTGGCGAGCCTTTCGACTTTTAGGTCTTTTAGGTGAAGCGCTAGGGGGTCTAGAAATTATTTTTTTTCTTTGCAGGTGGAGGGGAAGTAGTCGTTGATGGAGAGGACTTCTTTGTAGATGGTGGAGAGTTCTTTGTAGGTGGAGGTGCGTTCTTTTCCTCCAATTCTTTGAAATGCTCGGCACAAGTTTGGGTAAAGTTTGCTTGGGTTTTTTTTTTGCAACATTTGCATAGCTTACACCAGGGACTGGTGTGCGTGATGAGACAACACGCCGAGCCTCTGGGTAAGAAATTTTGTTTTTAATTTTAACTGTGGTTATTTCTTTTTCTTGTTTCCAGGTAGGACATGCACGGGAATAGGCGGGATGCTCACCTTTGCAGTTTACGCAACGTTCTTTTTGCCGCATTCATTACTGTCGTGACCCACTTCTCCGCAACGAGGGCAGGTTGGCTGGCCCCGACAAACGTTCTTTGAATGACCGTATCGTTGGCAATTGAAGCAACGTAGCGGATTCGGAATGTATTCTCTAACTGGACAACGGAGATACGCCATTTTTACAAACTGTGGTAGGTCAGGCGTTGAAAACGTCAGGATGAGGTGCTTTGTATTCAGCACCTGTCCATCCTTACGTATAGTAATACGCCGGACTGCACATACCTTTGGTCTCGCATATTCTCCAATATCTCCTCGGTGGATACATTCAAAAAATCCGCTGGAGATATCACCCCCCGCGAAGAATTAAGGCTGCCATGCGCAACAACGTGTACGTCAAGGTGAGCAAGTTTTTTCAAATTAGCAAGGGATTTTGCCTGAGTCGAGGATGAAACTTCGAGAAACAAGTCCCCGGAGCGCATCTTTCGAATCAGTGTAACGTTACCTATAGTGCCACTTATCGCTTTTTCAATTAAAAAGGGAGATATGTTAGTGAAGGTTTCTTGAGTTTTAATGACGAAAAATCGTGCCGATTCAAATGTATCAAAAAGGTGCTCCCTAGAGGAGAAATGGATGGAGTCCGGCCTTCGACCGGGCACGAAGAATCCTCTGGATTCAATAACAGGGTTGATTGCTCAACCCGGTCAGCAGAGGGAATAGTAGTGGATGGCACTAGAGAGGGCTTCGTCACCATAAGAGGCGCCAAAACGGTATTCTCACTAGTGGTATCCACTTGTTTCCTTTGGCAACACAGATTCCTACCATCGTGAAATTCAAATTTGTGCTCCACTGAAGGAGATTTACTGTGGGGTTCCATGAGTATTTTTTGTGTTCATCCCAGTACGCCTCCACCCACCATGGAGCCCAACAAGGGGAGGCAGCCCGCCGGTCATCTGACATGCGTCAGGCACGGCACTTACCTCAGAGGTGGTACTGGGGTATAGTAGTACAGGTTCGGGATGTGATCCGCCAGTTCACCTAGGGCACCCCTAACTGCAATACTAACCCTAAAGCAACCGTCTTTGGTATTCCAAAAGAACCCGTATTGGAAACCGCAGAACTAATCACCAGCCGATTGACAGGAGCGGGCTCACTCCTGCCTCCCGTCTACGGAGAAGCATGGGCGAAAGGGCACGCAACAGGAACCCCAGACTCCACTTTCCCCGGTACGGGTCGCCGCACACGGCAAACATGCGGGTCAGACTCAAAAACCAGTCTTAACATTACGGAAATCAAAAATGAAAAATCATTTGTTTTAAATACCCCAAAGAAATAAACCAAAACAAAATAGTAGAAATAATGAAACTGAAAATATGCAAAATAAAAGTAACCACAAAACAACCCCTAACTGAAATAAATAAAACGTGAAATATCGACCCCTGTAACTGAAACACTAACCAAGCAAATATTTTTTGGGTTTTTTTTTTTCTTTTCAAAATTCACTCGGGTACCTCGGGGACGTGGCCTCCCGTACTCACCCGAAAGTGAGCCCCTGAGGTGGAAAAGAAGAAAAGGGAAATTATAATGGCAAGAAAGAGGGCCGAAAATAGAGAAGGATCACTAGGGTTCCCCGGGTTCGTGAAGCCCGTGTTTACCAAAGACAGTAAACCCCTAGGGAGAAGGAAAAGATCACTAGGGCACCTCGGGAGCGTGAAACCCGTACTCACCTAAAGAAGGTGAGCCCCTGAGGGGGACGGCAGTTTGAAACTGCCGTTCAATCAGGCGCATGTCCGAACCTTCACAACTGATCTGTAGATCGTCCACGTATAGTGAAGCCTGTATAGAGGGCGACAAAATACTTAAGATGGATGAAATATGACAAATAAAAAGGGTGACACTCAAAATACTCCCCTGAGGAACTCCCTCAGCTTGGGTAAAAGGAGCAGAGAGAGTGCCACCCAGTCTCACTCTAAAAGTACGAAGATTTAAAAACTTTTATTAAAAAGTAGTTAAATTGCCACTGAATCCAAAATTAAATAAAGTGCGAAGTATCCCATAGCGCCAAGTACGATCATATGCCTTCTCGATATCGAAAAAGATAGAAACTAAATGATTCCTCCGGACAAAAGCGTTCTAATTTTGCTTTCCAGCTGAATGATGTTATCGAGAGTGGACCTTCCTTTACGGAAGCCACTCTGAAATAGAGGAATGCATTTGTTCTTTTCTAACTGGTAAACGAGACGGGCATTGACCATACGTTCTAGTGTCTTACAAAGGCAGCTCGTGAGTTCTATCGGTCGATAGCTGAGAGGGTTCTTAGGATCTTTTCCAGGTTTTAAAATGGGGATCACTATGGCTTCTTGCCATTGAGTAGGATGCACCTGCTCTCTGCATATTCGGTTGAATAGGTAAACGAGACTTACTAGTGAATCCTAGTTCAAATGGCGAAGCAATTCATAGGACATTCCATCAGGACCTGGACTAGTATTGTGGGCCAATGATAAGGCTCTCTTCAATTCAAACATGTCAAAGTCACAGTTATATGGTAAAGGCTGTCGCCACCTGAAGTTGATAGGTGTCCGCTCTAAATGATTCTTAGTCGCCTGGAATTTAGGGCTATATGAATCGGAGCTGGACACACTAGCAAATGTTTTGCTAATCAAGTTGGCCACATCTAAAGGTGACGAATACAAAGCAGTATAAGTTTCCAATATCGGAATGTTAAATTCCCGATAAAGGCCATTCGCTGCTTTGACCTTTCTCCATAACTGTTGGCCGGTAGTTGACGATGCGATTGAAGACACATACTTGATCGAAGATTCTCTCTGGCATTGACGACGTATTCTACGAGCTAACGCTTTCGCACGTTTGAACGCTATGAAATTATCTCAGTTGTGGGGTACTTCCTGAAAATACCCCACGCCCTCCTTTGTTCCTTTTTGGCTTGTTGGCAGGAAGCGTTCCACCATGGTTTGCACAGCTTTCGAGGAGAATTGGATGTTTTGGGAATGGCTGCATCGGCAGCATTCCGAATAGCTTCAGTGACATTGAAGACTTCTTCATCAAC
Organism: Trichonephila clavipes; assembly: GCA_019973935.1. Lineage (NCBI taxonomy): Eukaryota > Metazoa > Arthropoda > Arachnida > Araneae > Nephilidae > Trichonephila > Trichonephila clavipes. The sequence goes on from BMAU01020499.1 coordinate 106,377, forward strand.
TGCCCTGTTCTGGACCATTGTGCCTGTGATAATCGCTAACCGTGTGAATTTATCCCAGTCCGCGCGATGAAAATGATAAGTGGGGGGAAGAAAACGTGTCCTCGCACCATTAACATGCGAGACTAGGAGAGGGAAAGGATCGCTGTTGTGCAGATCGTTTGCAACCTCTAAATTCAACATCGGTAGCAGAGTGGGGGAGCAGATGGCTAGATCGAGGGAGTGGAATGTACTCGTGGGAGCATGGAAATAAGTCTTCTCTTCGTGGTTTAGCAGATAGAGACAGTGAACCGAGATCAACTGTTCAATCTGTCGCCCACAATAGTTTGTATCATCATGCTCCCACAAAGGGCTGTGTCCGTTAAAGTCACTGAGCAAAATAAAAGGAGCTGGCAATTGGCTGACTAACTGATGCAAATCCACATGTGGCACAACATCGTTGAGTGGTAAATAAACACAACAGACTGTGACTAAAGAATGGATATGAATCCGAACAGCCACAGCCTGTAATGATGTGTGCAGTGTGACGACATTACTGGGATACAGATTAGATGTGAAGAGGCATACACCTACGTTTGGAGATGTATCGCCATCTACATCCCGTCGTACACAATTATAACCACGCACTTGCATTGTTATGGTACTTTTCAGAAATGTCTCCTGAAGAGCAACGCATGTGGGCCGGTTACGGGGATATGATGGATTTGAGATAATCAAGTCGAGTTCTTAGACCACGGCAGTTCCAGGAGATAAAGGAGGTCATCAAGTCTTCGCACTTGCTCCTCGCAAGGAGCCAGAAGACGAAGGTTTGGGCGACAGATTTAGGCTTTTCGGAGTTGTATTTTATTTGTGAAAAGCGTCTTGATTTCCCTTTTTTACTGAGAAGCGTAACGTCTACTTCTTTTGTGGTTTGAATTCCACCAGATTCTATTCAAATTGATGGCTTCAGTATTTTGGCAGCTTTCTGCACAATATTAGTAGTTGGCCGTTTGGTAGAACTTTTGTCTATTTACATCAAAACTTCAGTATCTGATGGCACTGAGAGGTGCGATGTTTCAGGATACCATTTGTCTAGGTTTAAGGACTCTAGGTCCGTAGTAGATGTTTCAGGGGGAGAGAAACATCAGCAAACATTGCCAATTTAACTTCTGAATCTCAAAAAGATTTCCCAATAGCTTAAAAACCCATTACAAATAACTTAATTGAATAATAAACAATTCTATGTTGCTAATTTCTGTTTGAGTTCCTACGTCTGTTTGAGTTGCAGTATCTTCTTTTGATTTTGTGTTGGTCATTACTGCATTAGCATTAGAAACGGAGGCTCGAGTTGGTAAGAAATTGACCACCCATTTCTTTGCTTCAGAATGCGAAATGTTTTCAAGTACTTTAATTCTTTGTATTTCTTTTTCTTGATGCAATTTTGGACAGATTTTGAATAAGCAGCGTGTTCCCCCTTGCCGTTTGTCGTTCTGTCGTACATGTTTCGCTGGCGTGCTCCGTACTACTGCATTTATTGCAGGTAGCAACGCCGTGACAGGAAGCTGTTCCATGACCGTAACTTTGACAGCGAAAACATCTGAAAGGGTTAGGGATGTAAGGCCTTATTTTAATGTTTAAGTAACCAATTAGTAATTTTTCTGGTAATGTATGCTTAGAAAATGTGAGTATAAATAATGGAGAAGTTACAGTTTTACCGTCTTTGATGGAAGTTATTCTTTTGACAGCCTCCACTCTTTGAGAACCTAGCTCTTCTTCAATTTCAGAATCCGGTAATGTTATTAGATCAGGGCAGTAAATCACTCCTTTGGATGAATGGAGTGTTTTGTGAGGAGTAGCAGTAATAAGAATGTTGGAAAGATTTGTACATCGTAGGAGATTGATTGTGCTTGTGTTGCTGTTTCTATCAGTAAATCTCCGTATGGTAATTTTTTAGTAGATTTCACAAACCAGCTGAACATTGTACAGCTTTAGAGATAAGAAAAGGTGAAGCATTAGAAAGTTTACTGTTATCAGTTGCATGCAGAACAATAAATTTTGGAAAGGATTCGGAGCAAGTTTGAGAGTTGGTGGGCTGACCACCATGTGTTGGGTAGAGTGGGTTGGGGATTTTAAAGAGAGAATGCGTTTTTATCTTTTTTTCTTTATTTTTTTTGCATTTAAATTTTGTTTTTAGAGAAAGGAGGAGGAGAATCCCTTTTGATTTTCAGAGGACCAGTTTGGCGGGGCTAGCCCCAGATACAGCAACCAGCAGTGGCCTTGGGAGAGCCTTCCGCTCTGCAATGCAGGACCCCATCCAGGCACCACCCGGAGCTACAAGACAGGCGAGATTATACACCAGCTGAAAGAGCAGCCTGATCCTGCTGGTTAGGCTACCCCGGGCTCTTTTAATATCTGGTGGCCTGAGACGCAAAACTCAGCTTTTCTCCGGTAACCTCTACATGGCCGCTTCCTCCAAGACCCCACCTACGTCCTCCTGTTGGTGTGGTGTGGTATATGGTAGGAGAGGGGGTGCTAGCTCAGGTGTCATCCACGTCACTTGACCATGGTTAAAAATTACGTGGTCCCTCACCAAAAGCCCTCGTGTAGCTGAACAGTGCGACGTTAACATTCAAGCAATCAATCAACCAAGACCCCACCTCACCAGTCCAAAAGTCCTCAGAAGTTTAAAACCCGGCTCCAAGTGCCAGTTTTCTTAGGGAGCAGTCTGTTGTGTCGTCATACCAGTTGTGAAAAACCATCAGACTCAACTTCATTCCACTCAGTCCTGGTCTGCCACAGGACTTCGTCGCAAGTAAAATTAAAGATAATATGTAAGGAAAAAATCAATAATAAAGCACGACCCACTAAGAGGATAAACCATAAAATGAAATTCTTGGATATGTATTCTAAGGAAATAAAAAACCAGTGTTTTTTACTATGGCGGAAAAGGAAGTGGGGGAAATAAAGGTGAAAGTAAAGAAATAAAGATCGCTCGGGAGGGGCGGGCGCGCGAAACCCGTACTCACGAGAGAGGGAGCCCTTGCCAAAAGATCGCTAGGGTACCTCGGGAGCGTGAAACCCGTACTCACCTAAAGAAGGTGAGCCCCTTGAAGGGAAATTTTTTTGTATTTACTCAGAAACATGTGTTTTGTAAAAGTTAGTATGGATTTATAAGGCTGAGATCTCTATTTATTTTTTTAAAAAATGCTAAAGATACCATTTAAAAAATTTTCCTGGTTTAGCTGAAAAAATAATTATTAAAAATCAACAAATGAACAAGTTTTTAAATCCATACTAACTTTTGTTTGCAATAATCTAAGAAACATAAAACACTTAAAATGTTCAAAAATTTTATAAATTGAGCATTTCATATAAATGTGAAAAAAAACTTCAAAAATTTGTAATTTCTTAATATTTTAAAATAATAGCTGGTCAAATTAATTTTTACTTTCAGAAAATCAACTTATAATTATAATGTGAATATAAAATACAAATTATTTTTTCTGTTACTGTCTCCAAATTTTTTTTTCTAGAAGAGTACTTGTAGATTTAAATATAAAAAAATATTAAAATTGGTGCAAGAGACAATTTCAATTGCGACCACTACTGGAGCTCCCCCCCAACTCCCTTGTACACAAGTTTGCATATAAAATTCTCTTTAATACCGTAATTGTCTTGTTTCTCTTACGATTTATTCTTCTCTCTCGAAAGTTTATCGAACTCTCGAATAGATAAAGGGAACAGTTTTTCCAATTTAGCAGTTAGTATTATGCGCGTTCAAAATTCATATAAATGATTTAAATTTACATTAAAGGAATAACAAATTCCTCAAAATATATGGACTGCTTTTCCGTTAGTTGGATTTTTTTGATAAAAATCAATACGATGAGTGACATTACAGAAATTAAATTATAGTTTCCTAATCCATTTATTTCCATATTTACTTCTTAAGAAAAAAAAGATTTTGACATGTTCCACTACATAAACAATCTTTGAAAGAACTAAACAGCAGCCTTGATCGATATATCGATTTCAAATAGAGTCAAATGTTTATATCTTGCAAGGCATACGGAATCGACGGTCTTTTACACTGCATAATATAAACTTATGGGTTTTTTTAAACAGAATTTTCGTTCAGTGTTTCATAAATGATGTTATTTAAATTTCAGTTCAATGCTCTCTAAAGTCTGTTCTTTCAAAGAGGCTAAGAAAGAACATTATCCCACGCTAATTAATAAACGCATCTTTCTGTGATGTAACACAGAATAATTTTTGAAATTAGAAATGATTGTTTATTTCATTTTCATGAAGTTATGCTAACTGCAAATTATGCTAATTGCAAATGAAACAGTTACTCATACTATAAAGTACAGAAATTTTAGAGAGAAAAAGCTACAAAATGTTTGTAAGGGGAATGAAGAAGAGTCGTCCTGAAATTCAGAAGAGCAGTGAAAACAGTATCATCTTTCCTAAGTGGCAAGTAAAAGAAATTGTTGCCAAATCAACTACAAATTGTTCCTTCTTAAAAATATTCAATTTGATATTCTGTCTTTTCCGTTTAACTGGAATCAAAGTATTCAGCCATGCTACATCTATGGTTCACGGAAGCTTTAATATAAATGCAGGCAAATCCCTCAAATCTGGATTAATGGTCTTCATTCAAAATGGTTGCAAATACACCATTTACGTCGGAATGAGTACAAAGACTTTATTAGGTATAGCTATGATTTTCTTCAAGGAAGATAAAACCAGGTGTTTGGCTCACAGTTTTGCAGCTCTGCTAACGGTATTATTTCATGTATCAGTGTACAGAAGACGGCAAGAAATGTTGCAGATGACAGACACCCTTAGTTATTAAGAAAGGTGCCAGACGGCCCTTCCAAGGTAAAAACGCACTTGTTCATAGCGTATTTAATCGTGATGCAAGTTATCTTGCTTATTACGCACATACTGCGTTACTTGTCAGAAGACTACATGAACTCTAATCTGATTTTTGTTTCCGATTCATCAAATCCCACAATGTATTACTGTAATGAATTTCTTGGAATTCTTTTGATCTTCGCTTCTATATTATGGTACCTTGCTCTTTACTACGTTCTCACATGCAGTGTTATTCGAGTTCTCTTAGAATACCTACTTGTGAACGAATAGATGGAGATTTTCTTCCTGGAGATCTAGAAGAATTATTTTTAACGTACGAAGATATTGCGAAATGTATGAGAAGCGTTGATGAAAATTTTTCTCTGTGTCCGTCTTTCTCGCAGTTTTCTTCCATATGACTGGATTATTTTGGGGTGGCTACAGAATGGAATTTCATTCTGGCATGACTAAGATGTATTTCATTTCTTTGTTAATGCCGCAGTTCTTTAACTTTTCCAATAAACTTTTGATTATGATGTCGGCATCTGTCACAAACGAAATTGCAATCAAAGTGAAATGTGTCATGCAGTGCTTTCCTTATCAATGTTTCATCCTGGATCCTCAGAAATAATTTACATTAAAAAAAATTTGAATCAAGATAACTCTTTGACTTTGTGGAAAATTTACGTAATGGACAGATCTTTGATCATCACAAGCATTGGTACTCTTTTGACGTACGGAATTTTAATTGGTACTTTGGGAAAAAATACTTGAAAAAAATTATAAAATACTTGAAAAAATCTTGTGATAAACCTAATTAGCTATATATACATGGTATCAAATTGCGTAATTTCTGGAGTGAGTGAGTTTTGGGGTTATTGGAGCAAGAGCCAATTTACATAATTTCTAAAGACCAGTATATATAAAAAATTTTATAGCTAGGGTTTTGAAATACAAGAGTATATTTTGGAGTGAGTGAGTCATAACGTCGCAATATTCAGTTGAACGAGGGCTTTAGTATATTTTGGTGTTTTATCTATTTGGAGGAAATTTAAATTCTAGATTTGTTTTAGGAAGCGTAAAACTTATTGGAAAGGTGTGAGAACAAAATGTATCATGATGCATTGAAGATTTTAAGGATCCGAGTTATGTTTAGATACAAAGAAAAACATTTGGAAGCATAATCTTACCCATTTTATTAATAATTTTCGAAACTGCCGATTTACTTCAGTCTAATACGAATGTTATGCGAGTTGTATTTACTTGACATTAATAAAACTGGTAATAAGTTTCGGGGGTTGTAACTAAGGTTAAGTGATTCAATTGACACCCAAGATATTGCCCCAGTTTCTAGGATCATGCCACAAGACGGGAGTACTATATCCGTACCTACTACCATCGCTTATAAGTCCTTGTTTTTCAAATGTTTCATGTATTTTCAAAACATTTCCTCGACTCCTTTTAAAAAAATATGTCTACATGAAAGCAGAACAAACCAGCACGATTTTAAAAAATATTTTTTCCGAAATAATACTTGCCCAAATTATACAGTTTTTTTTCTCTGCAGCCCGTTTAAAAATTTAAGCGTTTTTCAAAATATATTCCGACTTTTTTTTTTATCCAGTTTGATTAATGTGAACAAGTGTGTGAGTTCATGGCGCAAGAGCCAATTTTGGCTAAACTGCGCAAAACAAGTGAACACACAAAAAAAACAAAGGAGCGAGTGTGTGTGTGTGTGTATGGGTGTATTGTTTTTTAAAAAATTGGATAGAGAGAGAGCTCTAAATTATACTTTTTAATTCGTATTTCAACTTTTTCTCCTAAAATAACTGGTTTAAAATTATCGAATGTATTTGAAAAGCTTTGACATACTGCATTATTATGTTTATTTAATTATACATATTATTAAACTAGAAATTGCATTTTCCTTTGGTCATTTAATATTTGGGGCACTTTAGCCAGAATTGTCTCTTGCGCCATAGACCGGAACATATATTCCCTCTTTTGGTCAGTTTTTGATTATAGTTTTGATGCTTGTTTTATGCCAGTTTAATAGCTTTTTTCAAACACAAGTTATAGTGTAATGGACTTTTACTTCACTTAAATAATTGCTTCGTAGTTTAATTACTTTTACCTGCTATGATTTATTTTGGGCAATAAATTTTCATTTTGCTTTTGTTTTTCTCGATTTAATGTCATTTCCGTTTAAGTAGCAACATTTTAGAGTGTGAATGGACGTAATGAATAAATAACATGCATTTTAATGATACCAATCTGATAATATACAAAAAAAAATAACTGAAATGTTAGAATAGACCGTTATTGAAAATTTGTAATTACTTTCGCTCAAGTACGAAAATGGGGTTATGGTGACTAATTCATAAGATTTGTTTTGAAAAAAGTTCATTGAGCACAGTTTTTGACAGAGTTTTAAAAAGTTAATGCGCGTATAATTTTATTGTAAAGTGAACCAAAAATTAGATTCGATTTTAAAAATTACATTTATATTTTCTTTTGTCACTCGCCAGAAATTTACAACAGGGTGATCATTGTGGTAAGAAATAAAAATAACTTTCTCTTAAAGTAAAATATATTAAAAGTATATCAAGTACGTTTTTCCCATAAGTAATAAAATGGCATTATCATAATGAAATACCAGGTGTATACAAATGAAATTATACGATTGTTTTAAAGAAAAACACAATAAATTTGGGAACACTGTTAATACTTTTTTTACATGAAATAAAATCCATCGCTAGCTACACATTTCCCCCTATCTTTTGGGTAATTTGTGAATATCACGCCAAAAAAATGATCGGTCTTTTGAGGCCAGCCAGTCATCAAGCCAATATTTGACATTTTAGTAAGAAGTGAAACGCTGGTCAGCCAATGCGTATCCCAATAATGCAAATAGGTGGTAATCGGAAGGAGCCAAGTCTGGCGAATAAGCCGCATGTGCTAAGGGCTCCCAGCTGAGCGTCTTAACGATGTCCTTGGTTGGTTTAGCACGGTGGTTAGGTGCGTTGTCATCAAGGAAAATCCCTTTGTGCTGCCGTTTCTTGCTGTACTCGAACAACGTGAGCAATACATCGTTCAAATTAAGTAATTCTTGCTTGTAGTGATCAGTATTAACGGTTTCTCCGGGTTTGAGAAACTCATAATAGATTGGTCCCTCCTGATCTCAGAAAATACACAACATTGTCTTGCGACCGAAGTGATTTGGCCTTGCGGTCGATTTGGACGGCTGTCAGGGGTCAACATATGACCAATTATATTTTGGATTCTCAAAATAAATCCATTTTTTATCGCCAGTCACAATACGATGGAGATACGACTTGCGTTTGTCGCGGGCAAGCAACATTTCGCACACGATTTTTCGGTTCCTTTTGACGGTCTGTTAGCGCGTGTGGTACCGATCTGCCGACCTTTATTATCTTGCCCATTGCTTTGAGACGACGGGAAACAGTTCTCTGGTCAACATTCAATTGTTCTGCAAGATGTTCTTGCGTTTAGCCATAATCTTCATCGAGTAATGTTTGCAGTTCAGCATCTTCAAATTGTTTTGCTGGTCTGCCACGCTCCTCGATTCTCACATCGAAATCACCATTTTGAAACTTTTCAAACCACCTGTCGCATTGCGCACGGCTCAGAGCATTGCCACCGTACGCTTCTACAAGCATTTGATGTGATTCGGCAGCATTTTTTTCAGATGGTAACAAAAAATTAATGCTGTCCGCAAATCGTGGTCGGAAGGCATAAAATTCGACATTTTCAACACATTAAAAAAATGCAATGCACGCTGAAACTCGCCCAAATGTAAACTAAACACTAGTATCAAAGATCAAGCTATAAAAAAAAAATCACATTTTATGGTTTCGTATTGTTTGGATATATGCGTGACGACACCTGTTTGCAATCGTCTCATTTGATATACATACACATTGTACGCTTAACGTGAAGCCGTGCAAGATGAAATATTAGTTAACACGAAATAATACAACAGTTCCGACAAACTACTATGTATTTTCAAGCAGTTTTCCTCTCGTAACACGAAACAAAAATAGCTTAACACGATAATATTCACTTCCGCAAAACACCAACCGCGCGTGCAGGTTTTAAGAGGGGTGTGAAATGAAAGAAACTGTTTCGTATTTTTCATCAAAATGAGGCAAATTTGGCCTCTGAATATCCTCGGAATGTCCTGTGCTATGGACTAATTTTGTTTATCGAAGCTTTTCCCTTTGGAATACGTGAGCTGCCGTCGTAATCTGAGAGTTATATTGCACCACAAGAGCTTTAAAATGAAGAGTGCATCTCAGAAACTATCCACGTCACTTTACAGAAAAAGCTCACTATCTCAAGATCCATTTCTATTACTTCTAATAAAAAGCTATTTCAACGCAACAAACATCAAGTTTTTGATCAAGTGATTAATCAGATCAGAAATTTCTGAACAAAGTGGAGAAGTATGCGTGGTAACTTAATCAAACACTATAGATTTTTAATTATTTTCCCATATTTTTTTACATAACTTGAAAATAATCAAAAGAAAACAAATCTCTGAAAAATAGCTATGAATTTACAATCTAAAATTAAAGTAATATGAATAATTTGTTTTAAGTCAATTCCTACTTAGTCAACAAAGGAAAAATTTAGCTACTTTTTATTAAATAGTTACAATATAAATATGTACATACATATAACAAAATCTCAACATTAAGGGGTAATTTATTTCATGAATTATCATTAAAGTATCGTAATGTCATCCGAAACAATCGTGCATATAAAATTTCAATTTAACTGAATGCTTTAAAACGCGAGAAAAATCTGCTAGTTTTAACCCAAGTCCCTAAAAATGGGGGAAAAAACGTGGCTGTATCTGTAATTCTTTAATTTCAGTCAATTTTAATTATAAATTTCGTATTTTTACGCAAAACTATAGTGTATAGAAAATTGCAGCTCAAACGAGTGCTTTAAAAGGCGAGCAGAAACCTTTTCACGTTCTGACACAAGTCGCCAAAAATGATACCAATGTGGCTGTGTCTAATTATTTGAGTTAGTTTTAATCAATTAACTTTTATTAATTATTAAATTTCTGTTTTGTCATAATATAATCATGTATATAAAATTTCAGCTCAATTGTGCGCTTTAAAATTTTATTAACGATTGAAAAATCCACGAAAATATACAGAGAGCTAATAATTGAAAAATCGAAACCAATATGATGAAGACTATGCGAAGACAAACGCGCATAAATGTTTCTGCTTTTTTCATTCGAAGGAAATCTATCCTTACGAAGGTATAAAAAAGATAGTCCGAAAAATGAAGTTCAGAGTGGATTTATGGCACAATAGCCGATTTAGGCTAAAATGCGTCGATTCCTGGGCCATGTCCAGACTACAGGGAGGAATTTCGAGTATTGCACAATAAAGTGTTTTAATTTTTCTTGTGTGGTATCTCTTATTCCCCGAGAAACGAGATAGTGTATCACAGTGAGAAGCGTTTTGAACCCAAATCTTACTGTGAGTTTTTGAAAGTCGTAGTAATAAATGGTCAAATTTTAATTCGACCATTTAACAAATAGACATGAACATTACACATTTGTTGAGTTTTCATTTAAGTTGAGCATGTTCTATACGATTATGACCCAAATTGTCAGTTTCTTGCCCATTTTTAAACACCATACGTCATTTACATACTGGAAGTTCGAAAAGGCGTCATTATCAGATTTAAAGTGTGTTATATCAAATTTTTAACGAATGAAAACGTCAAATATTAAGTATTCGCTGTGAAACTACAATAATAACTAGTATATTTAGTCACTAAAATACGATGAGTGAAAATTCACACAAACGACATAGTTTTAAATAATAAACGTGGTTGCTATGGAAAACAAAACTCGTAAGTGGATAAAAATGACTTTCAATAGTAGCAGATACAATTGTCGTGCATTTACCTTACAAAAAAGATTATGTTCTTGCGTATTTACTTTCATGGAACAAAATTATACATTAGAATTCTTGAATTTTAATGTATACGTATTTAATAGAAAATTACAATATTATACCCTAATAACGAGTACATCTTTAATGTATGTCCCTCTACTTTTCATATTAAATTTTTATCATTCTAGATTAGTCCGAGAGGGTGTAGTTTCCAATCACGCAAGAATTCTGCATAAACATTGTACCAAACATTTGTTTAAAAATAAATTAAAAGCTTATTCACAATACTAGTTAAAACTCTGAAAATGGCGGTAGAAGGATAGATCTTAGTTTAATTTTAAAAACGAAGGTAAAAAAATTTCAGTGGGAGTGCTTGTTCCACGTTTAATTACTGTACAGATTCTATTAGATCTCTACTGTAAAGTAGTCTTTTATTTGTATGTATGACAGAATCTCTTTAAAAAGCAGCATTTCTTTTGTATTAGAGTATTCTTACAGTCAATTATTATACTGATAGTATTTTTCTTCAGAAGCCTAGATTGAAAATTCTTGCAAATTGATTCAAAGCCATACGCATTTCAAATGTGAAAATAAATTCGAAAGTAAAGAGTGAGCGTTTTGATTAATGGCACAAGGGCCAATTCTGACTAAAAACAGAGCCCAACATTTGTTTAAATATTTAATAAAGTATCTAAAAATTCCAAGTATATAGTGAGTGAGTGAATTTTGAGTTTTATGGCGCAAGAGCCAAATTTGGCTATACTGCGCCACACGTTTGTTAAAATATTAAAACTATGTTAAAAATGCACAAGAAATATACAATTACAGAAAAATTATTAGATATGTGCATGCCTGCATGCACATATATATACATAAAAAATAATGTGAAAGTTAAAACATTTTAAAAAGTCAAATTAAATATAAAAATCCAATTTTCTTTATAAAAGCAAATAGATTTTGGTGGGGAGATTCCCCCACCAAGTCAGATAAGGTTAAAACAGATGTATGAAAAAAGGCCATGCGATAAGTATTAAAAACGGGACAATCTAGTAAAATGTGACGCACAGTGTAAGAGACCTTGCATGACGGACATTCAGGAGCATCTTGACCCAATAATAAATGCCTGTGAGTGAAGCGAGTATGACCAATGCGAAGTATATAGTGGGAACATGTCTTATCCCGAACAGTACCCATTTCATTCATATTTTTAAATACCATTTTAAGCACAAGTAAATACTATTTTTTAATTACAGAGAATTTGATAAATTTACTTCCAATAGGCATGTTGTTAAATTTAAATTTATCCTGAAATTGTTTCTAAATTGTACACCTTACTTTGAATTTTAAAGCTAGAGCCCAAGAACTAGTAACTTAGAATATAGAAAGAGTACAAAAAGTAGCACGTAAGCTTTTATTGTATTTTATATACATATGAAATAGTGACGACTCGGGTAGCTATTATCCATTGATATTTACAGATATCACAGTACAGAAAGAAATAAGTACCGCGTTACACTATTGTATCCAACAGCCTAACTGTTTCTTGACCAAGGATTAGGATTAGACCAAATCTCTCTCAGTCCTCTAGGAGGACTTGTTTGATTAGTTTCACATTTGTTTTGCAACTCAAAATTCAAGGGACTTCAGGAAGTGGAATCTGTTGCGTGTTTTTCTTTACCTATGGGAAAGAAAGAAATTTTATTTAAATCTTATTACGAAAGAGTTTAAAGATACAACACCAAAATCTGACCTTTTGAGATGAAACTTCAAACTTTTCCTGGATTAAGGCAAAGTTATGCCAGCCTCTTCATCTGAAGCTCTAAAATACTGGAAGTAAAAACATTAGAAAGAGCAGCAGTTTAGTATATGGAATTTATCTAAGAATAAATTTAAAATTAGAACTATAATCAATATTCAAAATTTGAGGGATAGACCAGTGAATACATCTTACCTTAGTTGATCTTATTCAAAACATTTTAAACTAGGACTGTTAAAATCAGTTATTAAAAATATTAGAGTAGACTTCCTTTTAATCATTTTCACACAAAGAGCCGTTTTTTTCCATCAGTCGAAAAAATAGTCAACAATAGTCATTGGTCCATGAATCCACACACACACACATATTATCAGAGTTAGTTAAGTCGTAATGAATATTCTGGCTATACTGCGTCACACACTTCATTAGAGACTACTCATCTTACCTCTACCAACTAAACTATTGTGTAAAGTTCTTCACATATAGATTCCGATACAAATTAGAGACTAAATTTTACCAAATGATATGAATCAGCAATACAATCAAATGAACGCACTATAACTTGAACACAACGCAACATTTTTACGGCATTTAGAATGGTACACAATTCCACAGAAAATAAACATGCATTTTGTAGATGAAATGAAATATTCCGAGAACAAATTTTTAGCGTTTTGTTTTAATTCTTTAAAACTAATTACACATTACTGCATCCAATTCTTCATTTACAAATTTAAGATATTTGGATTTAGGGGAACAATAGTCACTTACCTCGGCACGAAAGCTTTACTCATCGCTGGTACTGCACTTGAAGAGTACGATCATCCTTCCGAAAGATCAGGCCACTGTTCTTCACTCTTAAAACACTGGACTCTTTATCCTTTAGCAAACCTGAAGACAAAAATACAATGACGAGGGCATATCCCAGATATAGCCGATGATTTACTTAGATGTGATGATGAGTGTTAATTTTAATGGCGCAAGGTAAAAAATAGGCCAACTTAGGCCAAGCTGCGCCAGATGATTTACTCAGAATTGCTGCTGGATGAAGACTTGTCACACGTGGCCACCAGCTTGAGACCGAGCGAGTGAATGCAGGTTCTCCAAACAGAGCGAGCAAGCATTTGGTTTTGATTGATTGTTAATTTTAATGGCGCAAGGGCCAACTTTATCAGCTGCGCCGAACACTGAGCAAGCATTTGGATTTATAATGAAAGAAGCCCATTCTGGCTAGACACTTGATAAGATATTAAAACAAAATATCCAAGCTTTTGGCAAGAACATATTTTCAGCAGAAGGCAAACTAGCCAAACAATCGAAACAACGGTTCTCTACAGCCATTAGCAAGAACCACTTGGTGATGATTGTTAATTTTAATGGCGCAAGGGACAACTTTGGCCAAGCTGCGCCAAACACTTGTTAAAAGAATAAAAAAAAAATGTCATATATATTTTAAAAAATATATATGTATAAAAATATATGTACACATGTATATGCATGCATATAATACATTAAAAATATAATGAAACACACAAATCAAATGATATGTAAAAAATCCAATTTTTAAAACGAAGGCAAATAGATTGGTGGGGGGATTCCCCCACCAAGTCAGATAAGGTTAAAACAGATGTATGAAAGAAGGTGATGCGATGACGGTAAAAAATAGGACAATCTATTAAAATATGACAATCTGAATATGGGTCCTTGCACGAGGGACATTCTGGGGCATTTTCACCCAACAGAAGGTGCCTGTGCGTGAAACGAGTATGACCAATGCGAAGTCGAGTCAAGCGGATATCATGTCTTCGCACGGGTAGTGTTGCCCAAAGAGAAGTGGAAGGATGAATGCTATGCAGTTTGTTGAGGATCTGTGGATCCCAAGTCTCTTGCCATATCATGGACGTAGTGCTGAATGGAAGCTTTTTAAATCTTGGTAACAGACAGGTTGCTGTAAGTGCATGGGATCAGACATGGATCGTGAAACGTTATCAGCCTGTTCATTACCAAATATACCCACGTGTTCAGGTACCCAGGAAAAAATTATATCAAAACCCTTCCTTTCTAATTTCCGCAGAAGAAGAAGTATTTCTATCACAGTGGGGGTGTCTATGCTCTGTGGAAAAGTGCAAGGACTCTAGAGCACTCATGCTGTCAGTGTACACACAAAATGACGGTGGTTGGAAATTAATATATGTTGAAGTGCGATAAGAAATGGCGGTTAATTCTGCACTAAAGACAGACATGCAAGAACCACTTGGAATAAGGTTCAATTGAGAGATAAATACGGCTGTTGTGTACAAGACTTCCAAAAATTTGAAAAAGTTCAAATGCGCATGTACAAATTAAACTACGTGAAGATAACCATCCGGGGAAGTGAATGAGTGTTGGCGATAAAAATTTTAAGATGGATGAAAGAGCCAAATTTGACACTCAAAATACTGCGCCTTGAGGAACTCACGTTTTGTTAAAGCAGAAGTAAAACCATGTAAAAATAAAAATGAAAAATACAATTACATAAAAATAATTATATATGTGCATGCCTGCACGCAGAATATAAAAAAACTAAAGATTCCTCCGGAGAAAAAGTTAAGCCTGAACATTTGAAAGAGGATCGTCCTTTACAAATTAAATATAAAAATCCAATTAAACGAGACGGGCTTGACCAATATGCCCGACAAAGGCAAATAAGTGCTATCGGTATAGTTAAATGTGATGAATTAAAAAGGTGATTTTGATCTTTACTGGACATCGATTAAAATGGGATGAACAGTGTAGAGACATGCCATTGAGGACATTCCCAGGAGGCATTCTCTCCATAATGCCTGTGTGTAGGTAAAGGCCAATGCGAACCAGTCAATCCTCGTTCAAATGGCTTCGCATTTGGCATCAGATAGTCATCAGGACCTGGACTAGTATTGTGGGCAGTTTTATTTATCCAACTGCTGACTCCAGATTCCTAACTAAACATGATCTTAAAAATATGATGCATGATGACGCCCTTCTGGAGTTCCGATAGCGGAACAGCTAAACGATTCTTAGTCGCCGAATGCAGGGCTGTCCGAATCTGGAGTTGCCTATGCAAATGTTTTCCAATACGTGACTTGGTAGCCAGACGAAAACAAAAACAGTAGATATCGAAACCCTTGCTTTAAGTCGATTCGCTAATCACAGTATTCTCCATACCACTGGATGGTAGTTGATCGTGGTTGAAGACACATTCGATCGAACACTCATGGCATTACGACGTATTTACGGGAGCTAACGCTTTCGCACGTTTGAACGGTGAGAGTGCACGGTAAATGGCGACAGCTCCTGAAAATACCCCACGAAGTGTCGAGCCTTTGTTCCGTTTGGTTTGTTGGCAGGAAGCGTTCCACCATGGTTTGCACAGCTTTCGAGGAGAATGTAGATGGCTGAATAACGACTATACTGACTGCATAAACGAATAGCGTTGAAAGACGACATTGAAGCGCTACATCAAGTGGATTTCTGTAAGTGGCAAAGGGTTGATATAAAGGAACCGTGGCATGTTCAAGGTCCCCAGTCCTTTGCTGGAACGCAGAGGTAAGTGGGGTTCGAAAATGAAGCTTCATCTATCCATAAATGCGAGCCGGATGTTAGACTGATCCGTTGCATCATAAAGATCTCTTCAACCTCGAAACTCAACATCGGTGCAGAGATGTGACAGATGGCACGGACAAGATCTTAAAAATGTCCTCGTGGGTTAGCTTCCTCGTTTTTCTAGAGGAAGCTGATTAACATAGAGACTCCCTGCAATGTGCGAAACAACTGTCTCAATGCCAGATCGCCCGCGGACAGGGTCAAGTTTCCCACAGAGGGCTGTGAGGAATGATCCGTATGCAACACATCCGTAGTCGAGCAAAAAATAAATTGCCTGATATTGACTCGGACTAAATGTTGGAAAATTCAACCTTCAGAGGTAAGACTTTCAACATTTCTAAAGAAGTGCGGAATCCGAACAGCCACAGGCGGTAATGAATCCCAGCGTTTCTAGAAGTCATTCTAGATGCGTAAAAAGGGAGACACCCCGTTTGCGGCAAAAGCATCCAATATACACTGTTGTTGTCGCTGTATAGAGACACGCAAGGTTTCTTTGCAAAATATTTAGAGCACTCATGGGGACACAGTATGATTCAATTGACAAAACCTGGTCAAAACAGCAAATCTAATATTTTTAGCCTAAAAAATTTCTATAAGACTCTATACTTTTCTATAATCTCGCAAAATTTGAAATCTCTAAAACCTAAAAATTTTGTAGGATCATGATGGCTTTAACGTTCGTTTTTTTTCTAACTCATCCTATGGCAAATCAAAACTTTAAACTGCTTTCTGAAAGGTAAAATAACTAATTTGCTCCCCTTTCATTTAAAATGCCACAGTGCATTTTTTCAAATTGTGCCATGATGCTTTGAGTTTTTTTAACCGTTACTATATAGTACATGTGTTGATTCAAAAATGGATACCAAATTTTGTTACAAGTTATTTTTTAAAAATAAATGTATAAATTCAGAGTTTAATTAAGGAACATTCAATAAGCATTCATAAATAGTTTTTGTGCGATGATGATTGTGAGTTTTAATGGGCGTAAGGGCCAATAGTATTGTACGAATGGCAATTGTGTTCTATGAGTGTGAGTGAGTGAAGTTTTGGGTTAATGGCGCAAGAGCCAAACCTGGCTAATGGCGTTCCAATCGTGTTCTCAAAACCCATACCAATCTTTATTATACATAGTTTACGTGACACATTTCTGCTTCATGAAATTTGATTTTCAAGTACGTCAAGTTTTGCATGCGAGAAGTAGCATTTTAAAATAGCTTCAAATTTTAAGCTTTTTCTTTAAAAAATTAAATGGCTAGCTTTTACGCAATTTTGAGCATAAAATCGCCCGTTTTACATAGTATAACACACATAGGATGCAATAAAAACTTGCAATTTAAGGATTTTCAAATTTTGCGTAAATCATACCATATCCCCTTAACATGAGTTTATTAAGTTTTGCTCCATTAAAAATAGCTCTAACTACAATTGCATAACTAGCCGCGTTTACCAATGTATGAAACAAGTAAAATCCAGCAATAAATAGTAAAAACTTTTAACATAAAAATAACTTTAATAAGCATGAAAAAATTGCAAGAACGAGTTCGCAATATTTCATGTTAAAAGAGCTTAAAACATCACTGATTATTTCCTTTTCAATTAATTCTAATCAATTTAATTTGATACAGAATTTTGTTGGAAGACGTTTTTACCATCCATTTGCCTTAATTATTGGTGAAACCTTGAAAATCATGATTTTTTAGTTAATATTTAAGTTCATCTTAATGGAAAGCGTTTGATTATAACTATCCAATACAAATACAAGTTTTCAAAAAAATATTTCATCCTCCATAATTTAATTTTGTAAATTTTCATTTCCTTCAAGATATTTTTAAACTTTGAATTCAAGCAAAAAGCATATAATCCAATTTTTCAAAACATTATAGCATACTACTCTCGTTTCCGAGAGAAAAACCTAGAGCTACCACGCCACTGTTAGACAATCGCGTAGAAAAATACATTCTACGAATATACTTTGTTAAAACAAAGCCTTATATAATAGAATTCAATTTAAAATATCGCCCATTTCCACGCCGGAGACAGAGAAATGCCCTCCTTTATTAGTATAATACGATTTATCCCTATTCCCTACATCTAGAGCTTTATAACGGAGACTGTTCTAGCATTGAAATCTAGACTAGAAAGAGCAGTCTACGATTTTTCAACGCTTTAATAGCCAGTCACCAACGAATGTGTGCGGGCTCCCAGCTAGAAGACTCAAATTATTACGTCTCTTCAATCTACGTGATTCATGCTCAAGATTCACTGCATTTTTAAGTGCTCTCAAAATCCAATGAATACAATGAGTGCTCGGTTTTCAAATGGATTATGTCGTATTACAATTCGCATGTGTACAGCATCTAGATAGCGTTATCCAAAAATTTGAACACGCGTGTTCGACCCAAAGCTGGTTTAACAGGCGTCAGCATATCCCACATTAAAAATGTGTACATCTTTGTAAATATGGGCACCATAGTAAATACAAAAAAGTCGACCTAGGGATGCAGTTTCGAATCTTCGTGGCAGACAAAAAGATCACCTTGAACTCCACTGCAAAGAGAAATGGATTAGAAACCGTTTTAGGCAATTCAAGCTTTTGAAATGTTTTGTTGGCTGCCGATGCATAGCTTTTGAAAAAACTGGCGTGGATATGAATGCAACACGCCGGGAAAGCACAGTGTTTTTCTCAAATTGGATGTAGAAATGGCCCAAGTGATTTGTGGGAGGAGATGACAGGACGTGTATATTCACACTAATGTGCACGCCCAATATACATGTTCAAGATTGCATTCTTTAAAAGGTTTTATTTACCGGTGGATTTGAGACACTTCTGGATCTCAGATAGGTTAAAACGAGATTCTGTACCTTTCAAAGACCTTTTGGGTTCTTATTTTTAAAATGACTCAAAGGTCAAATGTCCAAAGGTATCCATCAATTTCAAAAAGGGTTTCAATGCTAGAATCGCCTGCCATGGATCTGGAAAAATTCAATCGCGTCTTAAATTCTTGCGATGATGAAACATACCACAAGCAGACTTTGCGTAACAGGGTGTAGAATGTCTTCATATTGCTTTCCGCCCGCTCCCACCTTTAAGATCCATGGGAAGGACCGATGTCAAATTGACAAATGTGAATGTCCTTCGAGAGTTCTCGTGCACTGTTAGGCACCATTTTAAAATACCCCAAAATACCTCAATATCTTATTAATTTGGTATTTTTGAAAGATTTAATGAGAACATTTTGGATTATTTGAAAATCGAAGTGATGAAAGTTTTGTGCGAAATGATTGTGGCGATAATAGGGTTCCCCGTGTCGCTGACAAAAACGAAAGGTAGCCCGAGTAGACTTAGTACTAACATTGTTTAGAATACGCGTTCATTTTTCTGCTAGCAATCATGCCAGCCAAACATCGTTCAAAAATAAGTAATGCAGCTATCCGATATAATATCGGCACAGTCTGCATTATATTGAAGAGACTATCAAGAATTATGTAGTCATCATTTCAATAACAAGCTACACACTCCATGAAAATTATCTGCGGAGCATAGAAAATGAAAATCACATTCTACGCGAAGGACTGATGTCGAATTGACGAGTCTTCGCATTCGTATATGCTCTGGATGTTCACTGGCTCTGTGGAAATTAGTCAAAGACGTAAAAATATACATTTAGGCTTTTCTTCAAAGGTAAAATTTAAATGGTGTCCTGCCATTTTTTTTGACATTCTGAGTTTTTGTTACAGCCTGTAAATAATGATGCAGTTATTTTTTAATAGAGTTTTCCGTTTAATTAAGGCATTCAATAAGCATTCTAAATAGCGATGAGAAAGCCTGCGTTGAGTGCGTTAACTCGGCGGCATTTGAGATCCCGTGGATTCTTTCTTCAAATTTTTGCACGCCCATTTGAGCACAAAATCCATTACACGCGTATCCTTCGGAACAGGATCAAGAAAATAAATTGTAGCCGCGCTAAAGTCATCACCGCATACTTTAATTAAAACATCATCATAATTTGAGTTACAAACTGCACTCTGCCTGATGGAGCAGTTATTTAAGTTGGGATTTGATTAAAAGTACCCAATGAATAGCACAATTTATTCATATCCTTTAGACGAAAAACAAGTTTTTCAAATTCAGCAAAGCATATAACAAAAAAAATTGAACTTGAACTGAAGACTGCCTATAAATCATTTAAATCTCATTTATTTCAAGAAAAAGGTCAAGTATTCGTTGA
Source organism: Trichonephila clavipes (assembly GCA_019973935.1). Lineage (NCBI taxonomy): Eukaryota > Metazoa > Arthropoda > Arachnida > Araneae > Nephilidae > Trichonephila > Trichonephila clavipes. The sequence goes on from BMAU01020499.1 coordinate 126,764, forward strand.
TTATGAACAAGGAACATGTGTTATCGCTGGGTGAATGGTGACGCCCTTTTAGTTGGAGTCCCTTGTCACATTCTGAAGGGTCTAATTGGCATTTGTACGCATTCACGGCTATTTTCTTACCATTATTCAGACACATAAAAATGTTTTACTTTTCTTCCCGTCTTGAAAATTTACGTGATCAGCAACTTTTGAAACCGTTCTTCATATTCAATTGACATAAATTTTAGGTGTCTTGAATTCTTAATGTATATTGACGACTTATAAATCTGAAAAATATAATTTTTAAACAACTTCTAACACGAGGAACAAACACGAGCAAAATTGTCCATTTTTTTAAATAGTTATAATTAAAAAATTGTGCAGGCACCATTTAAAGACCTATTCTACAATATCGCTTTATTTTAATAGGAAAAGCATCGTAATAAAAAAGATTCCCACTATGAAAATGCCCTGCGTGTGATTGAGAAGTACACTTTTGTAACGTTTAATCCTTTGAGGATACTGTTAACCGAGGAAGTATTACAATACCCGTAATTTTTAAAACAAGTTTCATCTTCGAAATCGGCGGAGATGAGATCCCGTGGATTTTCCTCTTGTTTAATGACAGTTTTCAGAAGACTAGTAAAGTAATGACGTGCTTCAAAGAACCTGTAGAAATAAAAAAAGCAAAAGAACGTATGCATTATTCACAAGGAAAAGATAAGTGATACTTTAACCTTACATCTCATTTTGTTACAAAAGATGACGTTTCATTCTTATGTTTCCTTTATTAATGAAAAACAAGTTTTCTTGTGTAAAAGATTGAACTGAAGACTGCCTATAAATTTGGAAATTCCCTACAGATGGGCATTGAAGTAATGCGCCGGGTGAATGTTGCAATTACACAATACACAAACGGTACCATTATTCAGACACATAAATATAAAAATCTACTCATCTAATAAATAGTTAAATTATGCTATATTATTACGCAATTTTATTTTATCAATAGCAGAACTGATTTGCACCAGACCTATGTTTCTTTGGAATAGACTTGTTTGCTACACTTTTTGTAACGTTTAATCTGTTCAAGGTTACTACATTTTCCAGTCGCATTATTCACACAAATCTTATTTGTTTCGTTGTTCTATTAACACGCGCTTTAATAAAGTTATTTCATTTTAATCTTGGTATAGTATGTGTGCCTTGAAATATCAAGCGCTTTATTTGGAAACTAAAGCCCTTAGTGGTAAAACTAGATAACTATTCCATTCAGGTCTGATTACGTTTTTCTTTGGAATTTCAAGTGTCAAATCCAGTCGACTGTAACACCGCTTTGGTTTTCATTTAATATTGTGCCTTTTCCTCATTGATCGAAAATAGTAGTGTCTTGCTGAAATCTGCTCATTGAGGAATCATTTTTACCGAAGTTAAGATTACAATTGAGTTCCGAGAAGCGGTGTCTATCGCAGGATTAATCCTTCGAGGATAATCCATAAAATTAGTTTCATGCTAAAAATTACACGAAGCTAGCAATTTTATCATTTACTTGTCTTTTTCGTAAAACAAAGACAAATTTGGTCGAAGACTCCTTTAGGCATTCCAAGGTTTTAATGGAGAGTTGGAATGGAGTAGAAGCTGCTTTGATTAGCACAGAATTTTGCTCACAGTGGATTTGGAAGAGACTCTTAATAAAGGAGGACGCGTTTATTCACAGATATACATGCCCTACATCGTTCTTTGTTGCAGTAGTTATTCGTCGAGATTCTGTACCGCTGAAAGAGAGTTTCTTATGTAGTTTCAAATTTACTCTAAGACTTCAAATGTCTGAAGGAATGAATAATCTCTCTATTTTCCAAATTGTTTCAGTTTGTCATCCTTGTGGTATAATGGTCAGACGACTCTAGTCGACTTCGCGCTATGGTGTAGGAAATTTTAATGCCACTAGAACTCCAGCTTTCTCACGTACTGGAGTGATTTTCTTCATAATGCATCATTTACAACTAGCATCAAAATTAACGGGTAAGTAAAGCATTCTTTCAGAGGCTAGACTTTTCAAGAGGATGGTGGATTTTGAAATGGGAGAAAATACTCCAAAATATGGAAAATGTTTGCGTGTGAATTATGATTTTGGCGACTTTACCGAACCATATGCAAGAAACTGCATGCCAAGTAATTTTATTAAAAATTACTAAGCATTTAAAAAATAAAAAAATGGACCCAAAAATGTAAACAAAAGCATAAGGAAAAGTTGTCAGAATGAGGTTTTTAAATATTAGAATATATATACTAGTATTTTAACAAACGCACACTTTAAATTCAACTGCTTTCTCCGCAGTTCGTTTTTACTTCCACTTGTTTTAAAAATCGAAAGTTTTGCTTTTTAAAAATGCAACTCTTCGCGATTGGTGTCGGTTTCCTCTAGTAATATTTATCTCTACAAATTCTTGCATCTAAAAGCCACAAAAAAGCTGCAAAACATCTACAATTGTTTTGCATTCTTTTACAACGGATGTTTCCAGTAGGAACTCTGGAGAAACAAAAGGTAGGTCAACAAAAAGGAGTTTTTGTGCAACCGAAGTACAGAAGAGATGGGGAGAAATCCCCTGCAAAGTGATTCTGCTAGTGCCATGCGTCCCAAAAACTCCGATGTTATGCATGCTGAAGACTATTAGCAATGGATAAAAAGGACTATTTCATTGCAAGTACCAACGAATTTAAGACGTTTCCTTCTACATCAACTTTTTTTGCTAGTGAGAATACATATGCTTTAATGAATGATACGTGGTCTTCCCTTTTATATAACATAAGATGCGATACATGCTCATTGAATGTTGAATGTAATGGTGCTCGTTTTTCTGCAAAAACAGAACTAAATTGTAAAATTTGGAAACAAAATTTAACTCTGTATTATCTAGCCCTCGAGGAGACGAAATGTTTCGGGGCAAATAAAAAGTTCGTTGAAGCTTTCTAGAAATTGGGAAAGTTCATGTAGCATTAGAACTTTTCTATGGGTATTGGCATTCTTAGAATTGATAAGTAAACCTTCTCGAAGTGCTTAAAAAACTACACTTTATATAATTTGTGTAAAGACATTCCTGAAATTTCTCTGACAGTTCTCCAAAAACATCACGGAGATTTACTCGACACTGCTAATGTTGTTATAGACATCACCGTTTCATACGATGGAACATGGCTTAAAACGTAGTCCTTATATGGGATAGCAATTCCTAGACATTTTGATTGGGCTCATTACCGATTATAAAATCCTAAAATATTATCCAGAATGCACTACCGCAAAAAGGGATGATCTTTGAGACAGTGCCGAGTATTTCATAAGACACACACCAAGAAGAATGCAGGGGGAACTATGAAGGATATTATGCCATGGAGACTAAAGGTGCATAAATTGTATGGAAAATACATTTATTGTGGTATGCGATACATGAGCATCTTGTCAGATGACTATGTGAACATCTATCATTTTTCATTAAATGTGTATGGCGACTACATAAATATTTGTGAAATAGTGCATTAACCATCTGGCAAAAAGGCTTGACACACGACTCCGTAATAAAACTGCAGAGTGGCGGAGTAAGAGTATCCCTATTGGTGGGCCGAAAGAAGGCAGTCTCAAAGGAAACACCATAGTGAAGCTGACTAACTTTTCTATAAAATTTATAAAAGACAATGCACCAGATGTAAAAAGGTGCAATTTGAGCTACATTGTTCAACACATAAAACACCTAAACATGGTAAAAGTTCTACCGGTTCGACATCGGGGTGTTTTAACCAGAGAACATTGGCTAAAAATGAGAACTCTATGTCCCATTCTCTCATGAAAACTAAGCTGTCGGAATAATAGTGTGGAAGAAAGATAAAAAAAAGATAGTGTGGCAATAAATCAGAATGCCAACGAAACCTCCAGAGTCATCTGGAGAAACTCCAAAGGAAACTTGTTTCTAAAAAACGAAACGAAGTGTTATATCTGCCAAAGGTAGATATAATTTAGGCTGCTTGAATAGTTTAGCTATTGAGTAAAATAAGTTAAGTGCGGCATCTAGACATTTCCCCATAAGCGTGATAACCGACGCTTAGCTCAGACAGTGACTGATTTTGAAGTCTTATGGCGCAAGAGCCGAATTCGGCCATACTGCGCAAAACTTAGCTCACACAGAAAAGGATTCTAGTGATTGGAAAAAGAAAAGAATTGGGAAAGTAATGTAAAATTACAAAGAAGATTAAAAGAAGGCGTGACATATGGTCATGGCAAATTTTAAGCAAAAATTTGCTGAAAACACATTTGCAGCAACATACGCATTTTACCGAAAAACTATGTGAAAACATTCCATACTATTGACAATTTTTCGCTTCAGATAATGCTTGTAAGTAAACATAGTAAATATGTATTAAACAAAATGGATGCTTAACATCAGACCAAGTATAAAATGTAAGTGGGATACATTTAAAATTACTTTCTCCAAACTTGGGTTTTCAGATTTATGTGCTTTCAAGATACTCCACCAGTTTCACTTTTAAAGCAAATTGTTTGAAATTTCTCGTGAAGAATACTGATAATTACATAATTTAAATCTTGGTATCCATTCAAAGTTTTGACTTCATTTACATAGTTAAATTTCATTTTTAGTGTACAAAATCTAACATTTCTTTTACAGAAAATTGAGTACAAATGTACTAAACTTATGCAAAAAATTAACCAGTGCATAAAATTGCCAAACATCCATTTACGTATAACGTATACCAACAACGTTAGACTGAGCCAAAAATAAATTGAAACGAATGGAATGTTTACAGAATTTAAATTTTTAAAAAGTTAAACTTTTTAAAAGATACGTGAATTCCAGTGTGTCCGCTCATAAAGTCTCGTTAACCTTAATAATCAAAAAGTTTTTGAAATTCCACTGTCCCCTTAAAAGCAATTAAAACGCGTGTGTTTCACCGATATGCTGCACACTTAGAAACTTATGATATATCAGTCACTTACTCTGCTATCATTGTCTGAACAGTTAGGCAAGAAATTTTCCCTTGCAGGTTTAATTATTCTTTCTTGCGAAGCAAGTGTTACTAGTTGTAACCGCCTCTGCTTGTGGCCATCTTAAATTACACCTTTACTCGGCGACAGAAGCCTATTGTTGGAGCCACTTATCACAAACCGCTGTGACATACGCCCTATTTCTAGAGCTGCGATCCAGAGAAAATCAATAGAAGCATTAATAGAATTTCAAGGTTATTGTGGGGGAAAACCCCACATTTAACAATTCTGTAGAGATTTAACTTGGTCTTTGAAAGATTTAATGTTAACTGTAAATATAAATTAAGATAGAGATGCATATTTTGCAGCTACTTCATCAGCACCCATTTGAAATTTCATCATGATAAACGGATACAATAAGTTCAGTTTCATAATCAAGGTCGACTACCATGTTGCTGAAGACAAATAATTGCAGGAATCTAGCCGAATCTATATATTTGTCCATTACCAATCAATCTGAATCCATTCTGACATAAATATACAGTCTATTCAGAATATACTACCCAAGTAGCGATCATTGTTACAAAAAGGAAATCGTAATATAATTCAGAGAAGCCGCGTTTATTATAGAACTAACACCAGTAGGTTAATTCGGTAAGCGAGTTTCTTTCATAACAATTACACGACTATTACTTTCGATAAGGAAACAAGGAACAGGCTTAAAAGAAATTGGTTGACTTTGACATTCCAAGCTGTTGAAGGGAAACTAGAACGAAATCCCAGGTCCCTGCTTTAGAAAGCATAGAATTTTGCACAGTGTATTCGTCGTGATGGGAGGGGGATGTGTGACCGATGATGCTTATATCCACAACAATATACTACAAGTGTCCTACATTATCTTTAATGCGGTTGTTATTTGAAGCATGTTTGGATATACATTTGCCGAATCTTTCTACCATCTAAAAGGAACGATATTCTCGTCTCTTGTCAGAAACGTCTTAACGATTTTGAGTGTCTGAAGAGAGCATCTCAATTTTACAAGTGGTTTCAAGATTATCTTTTGTGTACCACGAGGACGAAAGTTGCGTTACTCGAAGAAGACTGCGTAGCATTGTGTCCCTCTTTCGACGTCAAGTGTTTCATTCTAAATCATTACAACTGCCTAGGAGGAATCATGGATTACTACGGAATTCTTTGTCTTTAATCGGGCGTAACATAATTGGAAAGAAATCGAGGGGGGATATCCTTCAACTTTTTGGCATTAAATAGGATAGACTCTTTGAATATTCGCCGACTTATAGATATCGAAGATATTTCAGAGAACTTTCACCATAACCAAAGAAACAAAAACAAGAAGGAGTCATTGTTTTAAAACTACGGCTAGAGCTATTTAAATCATTTACACACTGTTCCTTCAATTATCCTGGAAAGTCCTCTCGTAAATAACCTTTACAGAAATACATAACTATCCTACTTACATTTGTCCACCTTATACGATAGTCTTATGAATAAAGTATTACAATGTCCATGAAGATTAAAAGTTTAATCCCCGAAACGGGTAAAAGTTAGTCTTGTTTAACTATGTAGTATTAAACTAGACTAATTAGTTATTTATGTACTTTAATCCGTTTCAAATTTCTTAGAAAGGCTTGGTGAATTGGAACAAGCAGAAATAAATTAAGCCATTTCACGTGGAACATTAAAATTAGATTTCAGAAAACAGGATTGCATCCTCCGAGTTCACGTTAAGTAATCATACACACGCTCATTTTAACTATGGATTTCTCTAAAAAATTAACCAAGTTAATGTCTCTAAGCGCCGTTTTAAAATCTCGTAAATAATTGGATCGTAAAGTATTCTACGAGTGTACAAAGGAAAGTTTAATTTTATCCTTACTTTCAGAACTGACGGCACGCGTTTGCTTACGAGCGTTTCTTTTCGCTATCGTTAAATCTAGTTGTGGTATTATTTCAGAATCACCATTTTATTTCATAATTTGATACTTTCACTTGAAGTTTGGTGTAATGCGTCAAGAGCTACTGTATGATTTAGAAATGCTCCTCGATTGTTCCAAGGTAGAAAAGGACTTTAAAATTACGCATTTTCCTGTTACCTGGTTTAATCTACCGTAACCTTCTGGTACCTGGTACGTAGTTTTTTCCGCAACTACAAGCAGCTTCATTAGTTTTAGTTAACAAATGCACGTTACATTTCATTTGTGAACGATGATCTAGAAGTTGGATATCGAATAGAATGGCTATAAACATAATGTCAAGGTATCTTGGGAGCATTGTACTTTTTTTACAGCTAACGCAGTAGCCAATTCAAGACTAGATTTCCGAATGGTCGATTTAAAATACTCTTGGCATCAGACTGAAATTTCAAGAAATTATATTAACAAAATATTCAAATAGGAGGGATATCATCCAATATTTCACCGTGAGCAGAAAGTGCGTGGCCGCTTCAAACTGTTAGAGTTTCAAAGCAGTCTAGAAAACGAAGTGCTCAAGTGCATTTTAGAAAAATGTTCCAAGTAGTGGAGCTTGTAACGTTCACGTGATCCTTTTAACAGAATTAAATTATGGATAACTGTTCCCGTTTAATTTGTAAATATGTAATTAAGTTATACTTTCTCTTTCGATAACTGCTATTGAAAACTATTCAGGCACTCGGGGAGATAAAGTCAATAGCTACCGATCTTTCTACGCAGTTTATTGGATAATTTTAAACACATTTCCGACAGAGTTATTATGATTTTCATTCCGATTCGTTGACAATAATCTTTTAGTTTGAAGGAAACCGTAGACGAAGCTAGTCTTGTAGCCGTTTGAAATGGATAAGAGTTAATTTGATTCCAATTTCCGATTCTGCTAAACTACATTGATGCCATCTAAATTATGCAAGCTAATAAGAAAACTGTGCTCTGATCATTGCTACAAAAGTACCGACCGCAATTATTTCTCTCTCGGAGAAGCCAAGTCTAACAAATACAATATCTCTGAAAGCTTCAAACGTTTCAGACATTGTACATTTGGATTGCTAGAGTTGTGCAATTAATGCCATATGAAAACTCGGAAAGGAGCAGGAACGTTTTAAACAATATGCTGAAAAGAAATCTAAGAAACCTGGTGTTATTGCTAAATCCAGTGTAGTACTTGATGCAAAACCTTGGGATGAAAAGACATGGGTGAACTAGAAAAATGTACGTACAGTAGAATGCGATGGTCTCAAATGGGGCGCTTCTAAACTTGTACCTCTTGCTTATGGCATCAAGAAATTACAAATCATAAGTGTTGTGGAGGATAAGGTCAGCATTGATTGGCTCCAAGAAGGCCGGGCGGGATGTTGGCGCATGCGCGCCAACGTCATGCGCACAAATGCAAGTATGCTTCCTTGCCGCGCGATGCCGGCAGTTGAGAACTTTCTGTGGAACGAGATAGACGAGAAAATTTTTCTTTAATACTCAGACGTGAGCATTAATACAAGACAATACTCGAAGCACAATAAAAATTACTTAAAATTTGCTGCGCTTGTAAATAGCATATATATGTTGTGTGGTTAAATAAAAAAAGTAAAGAAATAAGCGTGGCTGGTCCGTCGATGAAACAAAAACAAACTAAAAATAAACATTCTGGCCCGTCGAGCTGGAGTTCTGGTTTCCACGGAAGAGCTGCCCGGCGCGTCACGTTCGTACGTAGCCGGATCGCTGGCGGGTATCGTTTAGGGTACAAGACTACAAAGGTATCTAATCTTCTTTGAGCCCCACACTTTCGTTCTTGGTCAACGGAAACATTCTTGGCAAATGCTTTCGCAGTGATACGTCTTCCGACGGTCCAAGAATTTCACCTCTAGCGTCGGAATACGAATGCCCCCGTCTGCTCCTATTAATCATTATCTCGGTCTCCGTGCCCCAACCGAATAAGAGCCAAAATCATGTTTCATCGTACCGTGCATTACTATTAGAGCTTCGTAGTCCGCCTAGAGCACTCTAATTTTTGCAAAGAGATCTCCGCCATCCACCCTAAGACCGCCTTTTACAACGATCCTAGGAGTGGCGGGAAGAATGCCGGGTGCGCATGGTGGACCGCGTTAGCGGCCCCCTACGTCCAGAGCAGGAATCCAACTACGAGCTTTTTAACTGCAACAAATTTAGTATACGCTACCAGAGCTAAAATTTGTTGCAGTTAAAAACTGAGCAGTTGCGGGATTTAGGATAATTGTGAAAAACTTAATATTTAAAAATGACTTTCAGTGATTTAAAAACTAATGCTGGATTATAATCTCTTGATGCGTTTTTAGCTGATAATAGCTACATTGAAGTGTTTCAGCCTTCTCAGGCCGATACTACAGTTTTTCAAGCCTTAAAATCCCCTCCATCTGCAGAATTTCCACATGCTCTGCGATGGTACAATCACTTCAAGTCTTTCGGCAATGGCATTACCAGCTTCCCAGGTGTTAAAAAAGACATCAGTGCTTTTACTGTAGCTTCAAAATCTGAATCAGCCAAACCAAGCAAAGGTGTTGGTGGTGATGACGATGATGACTTGGATTTGTTTGGATCTGACGATGAAAGTGATGAAGCAGAAAAAATGAAGCAGCAACGTTTGAGACAATATGCTGAAAAGAAATCCAAGAAACCTGGTGTTATTGCTAAATCCAGTGTAGTACTTGATGTTAAACCTTGGGATGATTAAACAGACATGGAAGAACTGGAAAAATGTGTACGTACAGTAGAATGCGATGGTCTCAAATGGGGCGCTTCTAAACTTGTACCTCTTGCTTACGGCATCAAGAAATTACAAATCATGTGTTGTGGAGGATGATTAGGTAAGCATTGATTGGCTCCAAGAAGGCCGGGAGAGATGTTGGCGCATGCGCGCCAACGTCATGTGCACAAATGCAAATATGCTTCCTTGCCGCGCAGTGCCGGCAGTTGAGAACTTTCTGTGGAACAAGATAGACGAGAAAATTTCTTTAATACTCAGTCGTGAGCATTAATATAGGACTGTAATACTCTAAGCTCACAATAAAAATTACTTAAAAATTGCTGCGCTTTTTTAAATAGCATATATATGTTTTGTGGTTAAATAGTAAAGAAATAAGCGTGGCTGGTCCATCGATGAAACAAACTGAAAATAAACACGGTTCCTATTCCCTCATCTATGCATTTCCTTGAACGACATATTTAGCACTTCCTTGAAGTTCCCTACGAGACATTTGTATTCGAAGTATTAGTCCCAATAAATCGAAACTTTATCGATAGTCAAAGAGTATTTAGTCATTTAATTACTTTCTGAAATCCGCTATTTCTGTCCAAATACGACGTTTCTTCCTTCCATTCCTGCGGTACTTCTGAAATCCGTTTAAATCTTCAAGTTTCATCTTTCAAAGAAACGCATAGCATTCTTGAAGCCCCAAAGCTTATATAATTAGAAATCAAACCACTTTAAAATAGGAGTTCTTATTTGCAGAAGTTTGATTTAACAGCTGTTGCCAGTTTAGTTTCGTATATAACCCTCGTTTATATGTAGTTATTCTCATCAAGTCACGCGTTCCCGATTGTCATTTGTGAATTTAAATCCGTAGAAGTTAAGATGCTGGGAAGTTTAAAATGAGTCTGAATTCATCATGTTTGTTATCTCTGAATTTATTTGATCCATGATTTACAGAGTAACAGAGGCACCCATGATTAAATAATCCATTTCTAAAGGTATTATTGGAATAAATCGAACATTCAGTGTGTGAAGATGGCATGCTTAATTGAGAAGGATTCAACGCTACTTAGCTTTAAATGTTGTATTTCTTAGTTTAGTACTTAGGATATTCCTTATTGTGTACAAAAACTATTAAGCGTCTTGGTACAGATTTGATCAGTTATAATTTCTGCATCGATTTTCCCCATTCTTCTGCGATTGTTTTTTGCTTCATATTTTGCGTTTATTTGTCGCGTTCTCTTTTTACATAAAAATCTTAGATATGCTCTACTGGGCTAAATAAAGTGATTGAGGAGGAGTTTCATAATTTGAGGACGGTTCTAGAGACGCCAGTGGCCTACATTGAGAGTAGTGCGCTTGGCGTCACTACCCTGTTAAAAAAGCAAGTATTCTCCTATATCCAAATTTCGGCCAGTTAATTTAAAATGTCTTTAGAGTATTTAAATAGAACTCATGATTCACGATACCATCAAGAAATACTAAATTACCTAATTCTGTGACCGATTTACACCCCCACCAAAGAACACTTCTACCTCTATGTTTTATTGATCCAACTAGATTTTTGGGATTACATTTCAGAAAATTCAAAATCGACAGCAAATTGATTGGGACGGCAGATATTCAACATTTTTGGTTCCAACGGGCTTACAACAGCTTGTATGTGAAAAATTTAAGGAGTTTAATCCCATATATTAGTGTGGAACAAGAACTTCACCTCCATACATCAGCATGGAAGTGAAGGTGTTCTGGCATGGGGGTGTAAATTAGCCTCAGAATTGGGTAATTTGGCATTTGATGGTATTGTGAATCACGAGCTTCATTTTAATATTTTATAAAGAGAAATTTTAAATTATCTGCCCGAACTGTGGATATTAGAGATGACTTTATTTTTTAACAAGGTAATGACGCCAAGCGCACTGCTCTCAATGTACGCCACTGGTGTATTACTACCCCCAAATTATGAAAACACCTCTTCAATCACTTTTAGCCCAGTAGAACATATTTGACTAGAGTTTTTATGTAAAAGGAAAGCATGACAAATAAACACAGAATGTGAAGGAAACAATGACAGAAGAATGGAGGAAATTCGATGCAGAAATAAAAAAAAAACTGATCAGGTCTATACCAAGACGCTTAAAAGTTGCTGGACACTGAAATATATCCTACTAAGTACTAAATTAAGAAAGAAATACAATATTTAAAAACAAGTTGAAATTTTTGTTAAGTGTACGAAGACTTGTGGCGTAATTTTTTAGTAGCTTTGATTATTAATTTTTAAAAATTTATACTATTTTTAAAAAATTATGTCATTCTATTAAAAGCAAGTTGCAGATATCACAAAATTACAATTACAATATATTAGTTTTTATTAATCAAAAAACATTAAATTTTATAATTCTAAGTGTACGAACACTTTTGTGGCCCACCGAATTTGAATAAATACAAGAGATATGGACAGAAACGTTGAAAGTGTCCCCGATTTACACTTCACTCCTTCAGAACCATTTCCAGTTTTTAAATAGATATTAAATAATATCTACAACGTTTTTAGATTTCCTTTCACTTTGTAATACTCGCGTTTCTCAATATCATTTATTTCAATGTAAAAATATGGATTCCATTTTGCATCAACCAACAAATTTTCCGACTATGAAATTTAGTTTATTGCATTTTTAGCTGCAGAAAATGTACATCCACGAGTTTTTCCTACTCTAAGTTTAATACCTCTCGTTCGCCGGTATGAGTAATAAATTATACTTTGTAGCATTTTTATAACTTTAAACTAGGTTTTGCTATGCAAAACGAATTTTAACACTCTAAAGCTTTGCATTCATAGAGCAAAATTTAAATTCTAGATCTGAATAATAATGCAGAAGCCACAGACTGCTATATTTTATTCCATGAAAGAAGCAATAAAAAAAAATGAAGACTCCATCGATCTGCAAGCATGATAGTTTCTTTCAACAAGAGGGATGTCCCGATGGAAAATACAAAATGTCTTCACTCTAAAGTAGATTTCGATTGATACAGATATATTTACAAACAAGGCAAGAAATTTGTTACCATCTACTTCAGGTAAACATTATACTTCCTGCAAGAAATGGATTGTTTGAAAGATTTAAAGAGATATTCCTTGTGTAAGCTGTTCTTTAAAGTGAACAAGCTGCTAAATTCAGATGTAGAGCAGCGATATACAAAAGAAATTGAAGGTAAACCATTCAATTCCTACGCTCCCAACAAGTTAGCAATGCTGAAGAGAATAAGTAGTTTTTCGGAAAAATGCAAGAAATAATCCATTGGGTTAGTTACGTAAAAATCAGCTAGTGCTCATAAACCAGCAAAAAGTCATGCCATAGTTCTGCTGCAACTATTCAGGTCATCATATACTAAAATAATTGTCATGCTTGTTTGAAGTATGATACATACATTAGAATTAAGAGTTCTATTTCATTGTACAGAAAAGAAATGCCAGTTTTAACGTACCCAATACAGGCATCAAATGGTTGCTAGGAATTCACAAGTCTTCCATTTCTCGTCGGATTATAATATTATTGAAGAACTTCGAAGAGTCATCCTTCCATGAAGAGTTCCCCCAAGTTGAATGGCGCATTATGATCTAAATTTGTCCTTGCGCCATAAAAAAGAGAAGCAAACCCCAAGTTGAAATGGAACTATTATAACATCAAAAACATAAACTAAATGCTTTCTAAATTAAAATTCACACAAAGTCAAAATTTTAACCTACATGTGGCTTCATAGTAAATCCCATGCTAACGCTCGTTCTTTTTTAAAGGTAAAAACGAAAAACATGTGATTGCTTGCTTTTCCGTTACTTGCGCCACCTATAAATAGCAAACAATATTTTAAATGCATATCTAATACAAACTATATCTATGTGGCTTATTTTTCCTTGAGAAAAATACCCGTTTAGTATTATAGTTCCACTTATTACCATGAAAGACTTTCATGTGGAGTAAGTTGGATCATAATAAAATATATAACCACTCCATTATTTATGAGTATACATGGCTCGATTAGAAAAATCGTCATGGTCATGAACTTGTCGTCGGCTTTATCGAATCGCAAGTTTGAATCTTAGTGGCATTGAAGAACCGTTTTGTAGAGGGGCTGATGCATCTGTCGTGGGTGGCCGCGGTAGCATAGTGGTATAGGTATCGGATCGTGGCTTGCCTAGTCACGAGTTCGAGCCCATTACCACTAAAGACCCGCATTTTTGAGTGCAGTACTATTAAAGACCCTCCGTGTAGGGGCAGCGATGCACGTTAAATCTGTCGAGAGCTGAAACGTCCTCCCGTTGGTGTGGAGTGGTAGTTAGGAGAGAGGGGTGCTAGCTCAGGTGTCGTCCACGTCACATGACCATGGTTCAAAACTACGTGGTCCGTCGTCAAAAGCCCCCGTGTAGCTGAACAGTGCGACGTTAATATTCAATCAATCAATCATCTGCAGTGGTTAAATTCCTCAAGTGGGGATGGAGTAAAATTTGTCGATGGAGGGGATGTCAGCTCAAATATCATCCTCATCCTTTGACCGTGGCTCAGAATTACGAGGTCCGTCGTCCATAGCCCCATGTAACGTAAATTAAAATTAAACCAAGTGTAGACGGACCCAAAATAGCTTTGGGATAAAGAACAAAACCTTCGTTTATGGTTGAGTTCGGGCCAAAATAATGCCTTTCAGATCTGATAGATTTAACATGTTTCTTGCACAGGACAGGTTTATACATTGGGCGCTAGGAGTGGGCACCCAGGGGCCCCGGGTCCGAAAAGCTGAACTAGATTTTTCTTGGATCGGCCAGTGCCAAGACTGCTTGTAGATCTTCTGCACCCTGTGCCCGAAATAAGGACACTGGTTTCCCAACGATCCAAATAAAGTTTGGAAAAAGGGCACTAGGACATGCAAATAGTGCTCAGTGTTCATTGGCACTAAGACATGCAAATTCGTTACCATTCGGTTCGAGATCTTATTTCTATCAACTAGGCTATGTCAGCCTATGAGGTAAACCTTTGCCAACAATTATGTAGATCTTCCGCAGTGTGAAAAAAATAGAGGATTGGAATTTGAGTAATGAAGGCTTGGCTTAGGTAACTGTGTAACACCACGCTAAGAGCGCGGTATGTTTTATTATATTTTCATTTATGAAATCTTATGTCATTTTGAATTAGGTAACACCCTGAAGAAACACTAGGACTATGACTTCGTTATTTTCTACCTCGGTCAAGTGACGAGGACGACACCTGAACTGGTATTCCATTCTACAACTTCCACACCACGTCAACGTGAGGATTTTGAACCATGACAGATTTAAAAGGCTTCAGCACACCTCTACGCGTCAAATGCTTAGTGTCACTAGAATTGAACCCACGATTTCATTGACGATTTCTCGGGGAAAACCATTCTGCTACCGTGTTTATTTAAGGTACAAAATGGATAAAATGCTCTTAGAAGTTGGTTCTCTGTGAGGAGAATTATATTAACGTTGAACTAAAACAAGAGGGTTTCGGTCAAGTGACGAAGATTTCTCCAAAATTTCATACCACACCAATGGGAGGACTTTGAGCCTCGATAGACATAACGTGCATTATTCACTCTACCGTGCGGAAGGGTCTTAAGTGGCACTTGGTTTCAAACTCACGACATATTGGTCACGAGTACGTAATGATAACGACAAGGCTACCACGGCCACAAAGATAAATATTAATTGTAGAGGATAGTAACCTATATTACAGGTGGTAAATTTCAGTCATTATTCTAGCCTTTACCCTAATAAAAGAATGGAATAGACAAGTAGCAAAAAATAGAAATACAGAAGTTTTAATCAATAAGTTGCGAGCTAAAATATTGCCATTAAATGATATATAGTTCCTTTTTAAACAAACAGATTCTCTTTTGTGTGCAGATTGTAAAGTACCAGAAACTAGTGAACATTTTATATTAAACTGTATCAAATACAAATCGCAGCGTGAAATTTTGAAACATTTTATCTCCAACCACGGAGAATGGTCGTATTCCTCAATAGCAAAATGTAAAACAATAAAGCATGTTCAAAAATTTGAAAATTTTTTGACCTCAACCAATAGATTCTAAAATTCCAGCTAATAGTTTTTCAATACTCTACTTTCATCAATCTCAGTTGAAGCTCAAGGCGATAATTAAAACTACTGATGAACAATGCAATCACGAGGTGTACGTTACAACTTAGGTTAAAAACTAAATAAAATTTTATCGGAGCATAAGGCGTTTGCCAAGTCTCCATTTTTACAACGATAATCACTGTACTGAACTGAAAATATAAATATTAATGGTATAGTAACCCATATTATAGGTGGTAAAGTTTCAGTCGTTATTCCAGCCCTTACTCTATTTAAAGACCAATTATATAGTAGGATAGATGCTAGTTAAAACTGAAGAGGCTCAAAGTGCACACGTTATTATGGATGAGAATAGCAGGGTACCGGCTCAGATTTCGCTGACAAAGGTTCAAAATTTTGAGGCTTACTGCAAGAGATCAGCGAACTTGCGTCCAGCAGGAATAAAGAGGAAACTTTCAATAAAAGGAAAAGGAACAAATTTTAAGGAAAAAGTTAACTATTAATCATAAGGTGTATTAGAGAAAGCAGAGTGTTTCGATTGGCAATGATGTTACAGTAAAATAACACTCCTTATCTAATAAGGTTTTAGAATGAATCAGGAAGAAATATAGGCTGAAAGAAAGTAGTAATTTTAAGCACATACATTCAACTCTTTTTTTCCCCGCTCGGTTTTTTGAGGGCTGTGGTAGCCCAGTGGTCAAGGTATCGGATCATGGCAGGCATGTCATGAGTTTGAGCCCAGTACCACTAAAGACTCGCCGTGTAGGCCAGAGATGCACGTTAAATCTGTCGAGAGCTGAAACGTGCTCCCGTTGGTGTGGTATAGTAGTTAGGAGAGGGGGTGCCAGCTTAGGTGTCTTTCACGTCACTTGACCATGGTTCAAACTTACGTGGTCCGTCGCCAAAATCCCTCGTGTAGCTGAACAGTGTGCGACGTTAATATTCACTCACTCACTCACCCGCTCGGGTTTGAGGCAACGCGGTTTAAGATAAAGCCGTTTTGTTAGACCGATGATATACTCAGAGTTACTGTTGGTTCCGTGAGGCCATGGTAGCCTAGTGGTTATGATCACGAACTCATGGATTGTGTAAAGCGGGTTCGGTTCATTGTGCCACCGAAATCCCGTCGAGTAGAGGGACAGAAGCACTTTAAATCTGTCGAGGCGCAAAGTTCTCTCGTTGGCGTGGTAGGGTAGTTTGGGGAGGGAGTGCAAGCTCAGGTATCGTCCTTCTCACTTCCCCGAGACTCAGAATTACTTAATCCGTTGATAATAATCCTCGGGTAGCTTAATACTGCTCCCTTTCATGATTTGGAAGTAAGTTGAATTTAGAGTTATAACAATTGTTAGAACTATGTAATGAAAACTAGACTTGTCTGTTTTTATTTTTTAAAGTCAAGACGTTTAATATTTTAACACGTTTGTGAATTGTACATTTTAGACATGCACACAAACATTTATTTCAAAGTCTTTTTTTTCTAAATACACTGGTCTTTTGAGGAGGAGTAAAGCCCCAAACCCTCTCCTTGCGTACGCCATTGTATGGGACTTCTGTCGGGTTTCACTGGTTGTGAGATCAAAACTAAATGTGCTTTTAAATCTGCTCGAGTTTGAAGC